>JAUELO010109795.1:0-17624 GCA_032357855.1 Amphibolips quercusostensackenii | reverse complement strand
TGCGAATGTGTCTGTCTGGCTGTGTGTATGTGTGTGTGTGTAGATTTTTAGTCTGTTAGCACGATAACTTCCGAAAGAATTAACATATTGGATTGGGCTTTGGTATACTCTTGAAGTGTCCTAAAATGAACGTCAAGATCATTAGCCAGACATTTTGAATGAAAATTTAAAAAGTAAGCGCATTTTCAAAATCTTTAAAAACACATTTTTTCAAGATTTAAAAATTCTATGTACGGTTTTTAGTAGTACTCAAAAAGGCTAACAATTTAGCAAACTGACTTTTTTTTATTAAAAAAAATTACCGGAGTTGTAGCATTCACAAAATTCTAAAAAACAAACGAAAATAAACATTTTAAGCCAAACAAAGCACGGTATGAGAAAATAACAATGAAAGAAAAACGTTGCATTTTGAGCACCCTGAAAAAATAATGAACAATCAAAAATTCTATTTTGCAGTTAAACTATACAGGATACAAAAAAAGATGAATTAAAAAAAAATTGTGTATTCAAAATAGATCCACAAATGTCTTGTAGATCACATTTTGATAGGACGCGTAGTTTTTGTTTTATTCGTAAAAAACTGCTTTAAAAAGAGAAAAATTAAATTTACAGACAAATGACGCAAGATACAAAAAATAAATATATAAAATTTGTTTACCCAAAAAAGAGCTTCAAATTTGGTTAGAATTTGATAGAATGCGTAGTTTTTGTTCTAATCGGCAAAAATAACATTAGAAATAAAAAAAATTTAATTTTTGGAAAACCGACGCAAGGCACGAAAATCTAGCTGTGAATTCAATCTTGAGCGTTTCCACTTTATTTTTGGTGCTCATTTCACCAGCACTTTGCTTCCCGTTAGCAAATGGATTTGCTTCCTCATAGAGGAAGCATTCGTGATTTTTTAAATAATAGACAAACTAAATTTTTCATTTTGATTAATTTAAGAATAGAAATTTACAAAAAATACAAAATCACAAAATAATACAAAAAAATGTTTAAATACAATGACAAATCAGACAAATCAAATTTTGTATTTGAAATGGTAATTTTTCCAGCTGGAAAAGGGGAGTGGAAAATTCTGTCAGACCCTATCCCTTTCCCAGCTTTATGACTTTTTTACAAAAATTGGCAGAATCATTTTATTTAAAAATTTATGTTAAAAAAGTCTTTTCTATTCATGCATCAACTTTAAATTATGTTGATGAAAAAGTTTTTTTGTTTACAACAGATGTTTCTGTAAAGTGTATTAATAATAATATTAATATTATTATTGTTCATATTAATAATAATAATAAATAGTAAAGTGTATTAATATCATAGGTCAATCGATTTGACTAGAATCAAGGAATCTTTTCCGTTATTGCATCAATTTTGAATTATGTTAATGAAAACATTTTTACTATAAAAAACTGTATTTTTTAAATATTTTGTGTCAACACAGCTTTCTTACTCTTCAATAAAATGTATCAATAATATAGGTCAATCGATTCGTCTTGAATAAACACATATTTTCTATTCTTACATCAACTTTAAATTATGCGTCTGTAAAAATGTTTACTATAAAAACGAATTTTTAATAAAATATAAATGACCATAACTTCCTTACTTTTTGATAAAATGTATTAATATTATAGGTTAATCGCTTCGTCTTAAGCCAAGGAATCTTTTATATCCTTGCATCAATTTTGAATTATGTTAATGAGAAAAGTTTTACTATAAAAAACAGTATTTCAGAATTTATGCATCACCACAGCTTTCTTACTCTCCAACAAAATGTATCAACATTATACGTCAATCGATTCGTCTCGAATCAACACATATTTTCTATTTTCATATCAACTTCAAATTATGAAAATGAGAAAATTTTTACTATGAAAATCGATTTTTAATATAATATAAATGACCATAACTTCCTTACTCTTCCATAAAATGTATTAATATTATAGGTCAATCGATTCCTCTCGATCTCAGGAATCTTTTATACTCTTGCATCAACTTTGAATTATATTAATGAAAAAAATTTCACTATATAAAAAAACGTATTTTCAAATGTTATACATTACCATAGCTTTCTTACTCTTCAATAAAATGTATCAACATTATAGGTCAATCGATTCATCTTGAATCAACACTTCTTTTCTATTCTCACATCAACTTTAAATCATGAGAATGAGATAATTTTTACTATAAAAATCGATTTTTAATATAATATAAATAGCGATAACTTTCTTACTCTTTGATAAAGTGTATCAATATTATAGGTCAATCGATTCGTCTCGAACCAAGGAATGTTTTATTTTTTTGCTTTAACTTTGAATTATGTTAAAGAAAAGAGTTTTGCTACAAAAAACCGTATTTTCAAATTCTATGCATTATCATAGCCCTCTTACTCTTCAATAAAATGTATCAACATTATAGGTCAATCGATTCGTTTCGAACCAAGGAATTTTTTATGTTCTTGCATCAACTTTGAATTACGTTGAAGAAAAAAGTTTTACTATAAATAACCGTTTTTTAAAGTATCATAAAGTGCTACAAAAAATGTAATTAAAATTTTCAGAAATCCTTCGGTCAGTTTCAAGATATTAGCGATGAAAATAATCTTTCCAAATTCCATCAATTTATCTGCAATCGTTTTCAAGTTTTCGTGTTCACAAAAAAGTCTGACATCCACACACACACACACACACATATTCAAACGTTTGCTTAGAACATTTTATTAGACCTTTTTAAATCAGGGAATGTTCAATTAAATAAATTTTAAAAATTTCGGAAATGTTAACATTACTAATCATCCTCTATGAGGAAGAAAAAATTATCTGTCTTAGTTGAAAATTCAAAGATTTGGTTACAAATTCATTTTTTTTTAAATCGTTTTTCATGGTGAAAAATTAATCTGCTTGGTTAAAAATTTATTTCTTTGTTTGGAAACTCCACTATTCCAGTTGAAATTAATTATTTGGGTTTGGAATTAAACTACAACAGTTGAAGATTTAAAATTTCTAGAAGTTAATATTTTTTTGGTGAAAATTTATTGTTTTGCTTGAAAATCCATATTTCTTGTTGAGAATCAACTATTTTGTAAACCGATTTTTCCTATAAGCTCAAACAGCTTTTTTAAATTTAATTTTTTTTATTAGATCAGCAGCTACGCATCACATTTTTTGTAAGACTTAATATGCTTTAGTTGAAATTTCGAATGAGGAAGAGCTTCCAAGGCCTCAATGTTTTTGTCAGGCCTGTCGTGGTATTTGAAATCTTTGAATAAATAAAATTCATCCTCATTGCTTGGAAAAATTGAGAAAATGTGTAATCATTCATAAAGCTTAGTGGGACTGTAGAGACTGAAATACTTTTAAAATTTTGATTTGTGTTTGAAATCGTTATAAAAATTCTTGACGAATTTTCAATTCCTCAAGAGAATGAGGTACCGGATAAGTATTTCATTTCTTATCCTGGTGGTTTTTCCAAAACTTGTTGGTGAGTGTCTATTCTGTGCAAAAATTCTTCTTTTTGGCTAAAAATTAATTTTTGTAACTGAAAATTTAATTATTTTCTTTTTAGTTATAAATTTAACTGTTTTGCTAAAAATTTGTCTATTTGAATTGAAAACTAAAAGATATTGTTACAAAATTCAACTATTGGGATGAAAATAAAATTTCTTGTTGAATAGTAATATTTTTGGTTTTAGGATTCAAGAATTTAATTGACAATTTTTTTTTCTCTGATTGAAAAATCTTTCTTGGTTCAAAATTCGTTTGTCTTTAGTCAAACTAAAATTTTTGCAACTAAAAATGTAAGTATTCCATTTTAGTGGAAAATTGATCATTTTTCGTTTAAAATTGAACTATTAGTTCAAATTTTATGTATTTCTTGAAAAACTCTTCTTCTTTGGTTGGAAATGTAACTTTTTTGCTGAAATTAGTTTGCTTTTTCTAAATAGATAATTGATATTTCCCGTTAAAAATTATTATTTTTTCATTAGAAATTAATCTATTCAGTCGATAGTTGAACTAGCTTATTGAAAATTCATTTTTTTGTTGGTAAAAAATTATTCTTCTCTATTGAAAATTAATATTTTAGGGTTTCAAAATTTAACTTAATTGTTGAAAGTTTAACTACATTGTTAAAAATTCTTTTTTCTTGTCTAAACTATTTTTTAAACTAAAAATGTCAAAACTTGTGAATCTTTAAAAGTTCTTGAATTTTTTTTATTCTCTTCAAAACTCCTGAAGTTCCTCAATATTTTTGAAATTGAAGTAACTTTTGCCTACTATGTTAAAAACTTTCGAATAATTGAAAAAGTTACCTTAGAATTTTACAGTTTTTTTTCATACATTTACAAATTCCAAATCATTAAAAAATTTTCTTACAAATTATTCTTCTTAAATAAAATGATCATACAAAATTTTCACAGAAATGTTATAATTCTTAAAATGGTTTTATTTTTTTTGTGGAGAGTCTCCATTTCGTTAGAAAAATTAAAAATAAAAATTATGGTTGAGACTTTTTAAAACTTCTAAACCTTCTAAATATCTTCATGAACGATTAGAATTTTTTATAAAATTTTCAAAAAATTATTTTAATTCTTGAAAATTTCCTTTAAATCTTCCAGATTTTCAAGAAGATTGTACGAAATCATTTTATATGTTTTTGAAATCTTTTAGGATTTTCTCTTTAAATGAATTTATCAAAATAAAAAATTAATTCTAAAACATGCGACAGAAATGAAAAACATGAAAAAAATAATAGTTGAATAAAAGAAATCGGATGTTTATTATTATTAAATTCATTTGAAACAATAAGTAGGGAATTATTTAAAACTTGAAAAGGGACAAATTTTTGAAACGTGTCGAACAATTTAATAAATTATTATGTCTATTAGCTATACATAAAATCAATATTGTCTACACTACCAACTATTATCAAACAATTGACCGGGTGACCTACTAAAAATTAGCCTTCACTTTGTAAGGTGATAGCGCCGCCCGAAATATAGATAAAAAAATTTTTTATAAGCGTAAGAAAACTTATTAAATTTTGCGTTAAATGTCACTCATTTAAATAAATTCTGCTTTATGGGTATTTAATTATTATGTGAGAAAGACACAAAATAATTTTAATTCAGAAAGAAACTTTGGAATTTCGGATTCATTCAGGCCATTAAAGATAAGGTCTTAAAAATTTGTTCTGCAAAATATCAAGTAAATAACTTTATCTTCTAGTTTCTGCCAAAAGGTGAAACAGAAGTTCAAAATTTCTCAAGAATTAGAATTTTTTTCGCATCATAACTTAATATCGTCAAAGACAAATCACATTAATTGAGTGTCATTGAAAGCAGAATATAATATGTTTTCAACAATTTAAAAATTTCTATCTATATTCTGGACGGCGTCAGTGACTTTTCAATAAAGAGGCTAAACCTTGTTTACAAAATCAACTAGGCATGTCTTTTCGGTGACTCTTCGCTATAATACTTTGCAAACTGGCAACAATTATTTATTTGTCAAATAATTTTTATTAACGAATTCACAGCTTGGCAAATCCCGAATAAATAAGCTTAATTTTTTTTTACGAAATCAATCAGGGATGTCTTTTCGATAATTCTTATGACAATTTACAAATTGACAACAATTATTTATTTTTCAAACAATTTTTATGAACCAATAAACAGTTTTGTAAATCCCCAATGAACAGGCTTAGTTTTTTTTTATTAAATCAATTGGGCATGTCTTTTCGGTGATTCTTTGCTATGACACTTTACAAATTGATAACAACTATTTATTTTTAAAACAATATTTATGAAAGAATTAACAGTTTAGCAATTTCCTAATAAATAGGCTTGAATTTTTTACAAAATCAACTAGGGATGTTTTTTCGATGATTCTTTACTATGTTAATTTACAAATGGACAACAAATATTTATTTTTCAAACAATTTTTATAAACAAATTAATAGATTTGCAAATTCCCAATGAATAGTCTCACTTTTTTTTACGAAATCAATTAGTGATGTCTTTTCCGTAATTCTTTGCTATGATACCTTACAAATTGACAAAAATTATTTATTTTTCAAACAATTTTTATAAACAAATCAATAGATTTGCAAATTCCCAATGAATAGTCTCACTTTTTTTTACGAAATCAATTAGGGATGTCTTTCAGGTGATTCTTTGTTATGATAATTTACAAATTGACAACAATTATTTATTTTTCAAACAATTTTTAGGAACGAATTAATAGATTGGCAAATTTCCAATAAAGAGAATCAATTTCTTTTACGAAATCAATTAGGGATGTCTTTCAGGTGATTCTTTGTTATGATAATTTACAAATTAACAACAATTATTTATTTTTCAAACAATTTTTAGGAAAGAATTAATAGATTGGCAAATTCCCAATAAATAGGATCAATTTCCTTTATAAAATCAATTAGGGATGTCTTTACGGTAATTTTTTGGTATGATAATTTACAAATTGAAAACAACGATTTATTTTTCGGACAATTTTAATGAACGAATTCACAGTTTAGAAATTTTCTAATAAATATGTCTAATTTTTTTACGAAATCAACAAGGGATGACTTTTCGATGACTCTTTGCTATAATACTTTGCAAATTAACAACAATTATTTATTATTCAATCAATTTTTATAAACAAATTTACAGGCTAGTGATTTTTCAATAAATAGTTTCAATTTTTTTTACAAAATCAATTAGGGATGTCTTTTCGATGACTCTTTACTATGATAATTTACAAATTGACAACAATCGTTTATTTTTCAAACAATTTCTATGAACGAATTAATAGATTGGCAAATTCCGAATGAAAGGGCTCACCTTTTCTTTACGAAATCAATTAGGGATGTCTTTTCCGTAATTCTTTGCTATAATACCTTACAAATTGACAACAATTATTTATTTTTAAAACAATTTTTATGAACGAATTAATAGATTAAGAAATTCCCAATAAATAGGCTCACTTTTTTACGAAATCAATCAGGGATGTCTATTCGATGACTTTTGCTATGACACTTCGCAAAGTGACAACAATTATGTATTGCTCAAAGAATTTTTATCAACGAAATCACAGTTCGGCAATTTCCCAATAAATAGAATCAATTTTTTTTACGAAATCAATTCGGTATGTCTTCAAGGTAATTCTTTGCTATAATACTCTACAAATTGACAAAAATTATTTATAATTTAATCAATTTTATGAACAAATTCACAGTTTGGTGATTTTCCGAAATATGTTTTTAATTTTTATTCACGGAATGAATTAAGAATGCCTTTTCTATGATTCTTTGCTATAATGCTTTGCAGATTGACCGCAAATATTAAATATTCAAAAAATTGTGGTGAAAAAAGAAATTTTTGTCCATGTTTTGCTGATTGACAATTTTGATTGATTCCCAATTCAATAAACTTACGTAGTATTTAAAAGCAGTGTGTGACCTTCTAGAAGCAGTGATCTCTTCAATTGTGAAACTGACATTTCCAGCCTCCCAAATAAAGATCAGCTTAGTTGCAACGGTTCTTACATGAATTTGTTTATAAGAATTGTTCAAATAATGTATAATTGTTGTCAATTTTTAAAGCATTATAGCAAAGAGTCATCAGAAAGACATACTTAGCTGAATCGACTAGGTATGTCTTTCCGATGACTCTTTGGTATGGTACTTGCAACTTGACAACAGTTATTTATCATTTAAACAATTTTCATAAACAAAATACATTTTGTGTTCTTTTTTTCCAAACGTCAACTTGCATTGTTTCTCAATCCAATAAGCATGCCAAAAGCAGTGCTTAAGCTTCTAGAGGTAGTGATCTCTCAATTTGGGGAAACTGATATCTCAAGCTTCCCAAATAAAGATCAGCAGAACACAACAAAAAGTGCTACAAATTACAAAGCAGTAAAAAATAGTGGCAATGGGAATTTTTTTCTAACAATTCTTGAAATGCTGAATAACTGTTACCAGTTTGCAAAGTTTCAGAGCTAAAAGTCATCGGAAAGACATCTCTAGTTGATTCCGTAAACAGGCATTAAGCCCGTTTATTAAAAGATTGCTGAACTGTGTATATGTTTATGAAAATTGTTCAAGCAATTACGAAAAAGTATCTATTTTAAATAAGTGGTAATAGAAAATTGATTTTGCTAACATTGTATACAAAATATATCAAATTTAATTTGGTGAACATTGCTGAGCCGAAAAAATAAATTGTCCTAATTAATTTATTCATAATACACTAAGCATTTTAAAAAAATTATTTTGACAAAATAAAGATTATTTTCATATAGTTGCAACACTGTTTTTAAATCTGCTTTTCTCAATCTCAATGTTTCAAAGAAAACGGCATTTGTGAAAATTTTAGAAAAACATTTCAACTTTGTTGTTGGATAACAAGTTTTTAAACATGTAACAAAATCTAATTATACTAATCTTTCGAAAGTATTAAAAACTTAAACAAAAAAAAAGTTTAAATCGAATGAATAGTGTAGGCTGAAAATTGATTTGTCCATGGGTACTTTTTTGCCCCACTGTGCCGCAAAATGACTTTGCAAAGTCAAGGCTAATTTTCGGTAAGTCTTCCAATAAGTGGTCTAAAGTCCGTCTAGTTTATTTATAAAAACTAGCATTAAAAAATAATTTTTAATAAAACATAACAACTTCAAATACACTAGAGACTGCAAAGAAACATAGTGCGTGGCGTGGTGGTGGTACCGAATAGAAGTCTTTAGAGCAATTGCGAAACGCCGCATAGAAGGAAAACTAGAATAGAAAAAGAAGGTATATACAGCGCGTAAAAGGGAAAAAGAGAAAGAGATTTTTCGATCTGGATCCTGCCCGTTCGTACGGTCAGCCGTTTCTTCTAATTTACTCCTGTCTCAAAAGAAGTTTTACTTCAATTGCCGTCACTTTTCAAGGTGATAAGAGTAACAATAAATATAATTTCACTTTTTGTTATTTTTTATCATTAAATATTGTCCCAATCTAGACGTAAAAGAATTCACTATAATTTATCATCAAGGCAGCGGGCTGAGCGCGTGTATTAATGGAATTTAAGAAATTCGAGAAAATCATTTAAATCAAGGAATTCATAGAATTCTATAAACTCATGTAATTAATTAAATTCATCAATTCTAGAAATTAATGTCATTCTAGGAATTGATGGAATTCAGGGAATTCATCAAATTCAAGGATTTTATAGAATCCAATGAATACATTGGATTTAAAGAATTCATGGAATTCAAAGAATTAATGGAATTCGAAGAATTCATGGAATTCAAGGAATTTAGCGAATTCATGAAATACATGGAATTTAAGGAATTTATTCAATTTAGGGAATTCACAAAATTTGAAGAATTCAAATGTTTCACAAAATTTAAGTATTTTACGGAATTTAAGGAATTCATGAAATTTCTAACATTCATGGATTTCTAGGACTTTATAGAATTCAAGAAATTCATGAAATTTAGTGAATTCACGAAATTCAAGGGGTTATAAAATCCAAGAGATGCATGTATTTCTAGAAATCGATCGAATTTTAGTAATATATATAATTCAAGGAATTTGTGGAATTCTAGAAATAAATGGAATTCTAAGTATTCCGGAAATTCTAGGAATTTATGAAATTCTAGGTATTCATGTAACTCTAGAAATTCATGGAATTCTAGAAATTTATAAATTCTAGGAATTCATGCAATTTAAGGAATTCATGAAATTCAGGCAATTCATAGAAGTCAGGAAATTCAAAAAATTCACAGAATTAAAGGACTTAATGTAATCTAAGAAATCAACAGCATTCTAGAAATTTGTGAAAGAACAATTATTAATGGAATCATAGGAGTTTATGAAATTTTATAAATTCATGGCATTCTAGGCATTAGAGAAATGCATGAAATTATAAGAATTTATGGAATTCTAGGAACTCGTGAAATTCTAGGAATTTGTGGAATTCTTGGAATGCATGGAATTCAGTGAATTCTAGGAAATCGTGGAATTCACGGAATGCAAGAAATTCAATGATTTTATGGAAATCCAGGAATTCCAGGAATTTATGGAATTAAAGAAATTATTGAAAATCAAGGAATTTATGTAATTCAAAGAATTCATGGAATGCATGAAATTAAGGCAATTCATGGGAGTCAGGGAATTCACGTAATTCAAGAATTTGATTGAATTCAGAGAATTTAAGGAATTTTAGTAATTTATAGTTTTCAAAAAATCAATGCAAATCAAGGAATTCATGGAACTCGAAGAATTTACAGAAATGCGAGAATTCATGAAATGCAAGTAATTCATGAATTTTAAGAAATTCATAAAATTTAGGCGATTCATGGAATTCATGAAATTCAAGAATTCACAAAATGAAAGGATTTTACGGAATCCAGAAAATTAATGGACTCCTAGAATTGATAGAATTATAGTGATTCATGAAATTTTAGGAATTGATGAAATTCTAGAAATTCATAAAATTCTAGGAATTCATCAAATTTAAGGAATCATTGCAATTCAGGAAATAATAGAATTCAGGGAATTCACGAAAGTCATGGATTTATTGGAATTTAAGGTATTTAAAGAATTCTATAAACTTATGGAATTTAAGGAATCAATGCAAATAAAGGAATTCATGGAATTCCATAAATTCATGGAATTCAAGGAATTTAAGGAATTCATGCAATTCCAGGATTTTATGAAATCCATGCAACTCAGGGAATTTCTTCAGTTCAAAATTCACGTGCAATTCAAAGATCACTCTGCAGAATTCACTTAATCAACGGAATTCATGGTATTCTAGCAAATTATGGAATTTACAGAAATAATTGAGTTTAGGGGATTTATGGAATTCGCAGCATTAATAAAATTCGGGGGATTAATGGAATTCATGAAATTGAAGGATATAATGAAATTCAAGGAATTTATGGAATTCTAGAAATTCATGAAATTCAAGGAATTATATTGATTTAAGGATATAATGAAAATCGAGGAATTTAGGAAATTCAAGGAATTCATGCTATTCAAGAATCTTATAAAATTCAGGCATTTCTTGGAATTCAAGGATTTCACGGAATTCGAAAAAAAGTTTTAGAATTTGAGGTTGTCATGGAATTCAAGGATGTTATGCAAATCAAGGAATTTGCGGAATTTATAAGATTCACGGAATTGATAAAAATCATGGCATTTGTTGAAATTATAGGATTCATAAAGTTAAAAGAATTCATGGAATTCTCTAAATTCAAGGAATTGACTAAATTGAAGAAATTGACTAAATTCGAGGTATTGTCTAAATTGACGGAATTCTCTGAATCATAAAATGCATGGAAATTCATGAAATGTTAAAAATTCGTGCAATTCAAGGAATTCGTGCAACTTAAGGTATCAATGCGATTTAAAGAATTCATGAAATTGATGGAATTCAAAGATATCGGGGAATTTAAGGATTTCATGTGATTCAAGTCATTCATGCTATTCATGAAATTCATGAAAATCAATGTTTTCAAGCAATTCAAGGATATTATGGAATCCAAGGATTTCATGAAATCTATGGAATTCAAAGACCTCATGAAAATGAACTAATTTATGAAATTCAAGGAATTCATGAAAATTAAGGAATTCATAAAATTCAGGGAATTCATAAAATTCAAGGATTTCATGTAATTCAGGGAATTCGTGTAAAGAAAGTTATAGAATTTAGAGAATTCAAGGAATGTAAGTAGCTCGTGAAATTCATGAGACTCATGGAATTCATCAAAATCATGGAATTTATTAAATTCACGAAATTCATAAAATTGAATGGATTAATGGGTTTTCTTTAAATCGTAATTTTCGGGTATTCCTTGAATATCGTGAATTACTAGCATTTCGTGAATTTGTGAATTCCTGTAATTCCGTGAATCCCCTAAATTCCATGCATTAATTTCCGTCAAAAATTCTTTCGACGTTTCAGTTCTACAGTGCGTACCGCGACAGATATATTTTTGTCAATTAAAACTGTTGAGACTTACTATTATATCAAAAAAATGATTATTTTATCTTGACTAGAGAAGGCAATTTTTTCCATAGTCGGGAAATAATTGTTAAAAACCGATAGCTGCGATTAATTAGAGGGTTTAAAAAAATGAAATCTAATAAGATTTTGCATCAAGCTGTCATAAGTGATTTTAAAGAATTTTTTTATCTAATAAAAAAATGAATAACATAAGAAATTACAGGACAAATTTTTAAAAATTGATGAAATTGGTTATAAATAAATACTCGAATGAAAATTTTCTCATGGGAATCGGCAGTGATTCGTCACTTGATTCGCATTGGATTTGAACATTAAATCGACATGATTTTTTTGTTGCATTAATGTATATTAATAAGTTATTTGTAATTTTATAAAGAAATATTATAAACAATCATCACTTTCATTTATTTATGATGTTTAATTTTCTTACTTCTTATAATTTCTTTTTGCAGAATTATTGCCTATGCTCAAGTGCTGCGGCTCAGGAGAACCCGAACCTCTTCTACAAATCCTACCTCTAACATACGTACCTTATGGAAATCGAGAAATCAATGTTGCGTTGGAACTAGGCACCCGACCGTTAGTAGCTGTAGATAAAAAACGCGAATTCGTCCTTGGATATGTCTCAGAAACTTTTCTTGGTAAAACTAGGAATTGGACTTTGTTGCCTTTTCGAAAAAATAACGTCTATATCAAATTGCGCATAGACGGCTATATTGCCGGAAGGATAGAAGAAGTAATACCTGAAGCGACTGAATTACGTTACAAGCTCTTTGATGACCCCAGGGATAATCGGATAAGAGTTCGTAGGGCCGAAGTTGTGGAGAGGTTTTATGAAGTGGGAATGCCAGTAAGACCAGCAGGAAATCATGCGGTTTTGCCAGGAAGACGAGCAGAAAATGCTGCGGGTTTGCCAAGAAGACAAGCAGAAAATCCTGCAGTTTTGCCAAGAAGACGAGCACAAAATCCTCCCGTTTTGCCAAGAAGACGAGCAGAAAATCATGTAGCTTCACCAGAAAGAACAGCAGACAATCCTTGGAATTTGCCAAGAGAACCATCAAGAAATCATGTGTATGCAGACGAATTGTTCACGGGTGAGTCTGAGACTAGCCCTGGCCATCAGTCTCTTTAGCTCAGACGACCAGTATCGAAGAAGTCTTTTTTGACCTCTAAGCTAAGCATGGTTAGTTTAGACCATTAATAGTTTTTTAGATGTACCCTAGCTCATATTATTTGAACGCGTCAAACAGCAGACAGGTTAAGTTTAAAATAATCTCTGGTTTAGTATATTATTTAGAATTATTTTGAAGTTGCATTAGATTTCTTTAAATTCTTTGGAGTTCTTTGTATTATTTTAAAGTCCATAAATTCTGTTAACTCCTTAGAGTTCTTAAATTCCATAAATTTTCTGAGCTCTATGATTTGCCTCAATTTTTTTTACTGTTCAAATTTTAAGAATTCCTCAAATTCTTTCAATACTCTGAATTCGTTGAATTCTCTGAAATCCTCAAATTTTCTGAACTCATTGAATTCTTTGAATTCTTCAACATTTCTGATTTTTTAGGAATTCTCTAAATTCATGTAACTCTCCAAAGTCCTTAAATTCTTTGAATTCTTCCAATCCTCTGAATTCTGCTAATTCTTTAATTCTGTAAATTCTTTGAAATCCTCGAATTCTCTGAATTTGGTATTTCCTTTAAATTCTATTAATTCCCTGAAATTTTTGAATTCTCGGAAATCCTCTAATTTTCTGCATTCCCAAAAAAAATAAAATCCTTTAATTCTTATAAATCCTTGAATTAACTCATTTCTCAGGATTCTCTAATTTCTGCAAATTTCTTCAATTTTTTTAATTATCTAATTTTTTGGAATTCTCGGAGTTCCGTTAATTCGCTGAAGTCCTTGAATTCTTCAGATACAGAGAGTTCTCTGAATCCCTTAAATTCTCTATATTCCTTCTATTCTCGAAATTCCTTGAACTCTCCCAATGAAACTCTTGGATTTTCTAAATTTTTGTCTATTCTCTGAATTTCTTAAATT
Source organism: Amphibolips quercusostensackenii (assembly GCA_032357855.1). Classification (NCBI taxonomy): domain Eukaryota; kingdom Metazoa; phylum Arthropoda; class Insecta; order Hymenoptera; family Cynipidae; genus Amphibolips; species Amphibolips quercusostensackenii. The sequence goes on along the minus strand of JAUELO010109795.1, from coordinate 3,571 downwards.
TTTTGAAATCTTTGAATTTTCTGAACTTTTTGAATTCTCTTACTTCTTCAGCTCATTTGATTTCTTAGAATTCTCAGAAGTGACCGAACTCTCTGAATTCTTTAAATTCTTCAAATTCTTAAACTTATCTGATTTTTTTGAAATTCTCTAAATTTATCAAACTTTCTGAATTCTTTTAATTCTCCAAATTCCACCAATTCTCTTGATACCGCTGATTCTCTGAATTCTTTAAATTCAGAAATTCTCGAATTTTTTGAACTCTTTGAATTAACTTCTTTCTTAGAATTCTCTAAATTTTTTTAATTCACTGAATTCTTCAAAGTATATAATTTCTTGGAATTCTCTGAATTACATAAATACTCTAAAATTCTTGAATTCTCTGGAATCCTTGAGTTCTCTTAATTCCTTAAATTCTTCGAATTCGATTTATTCTCTGGAATCCTTTAATTCTCGAAACAGCTTGAATTTTTGAATTCCTTAATTTCATTGAATTCCTTGAATTTTCGAAATTTTTTAAATTCTCTGAATTTATTTTATTCCCAGAATTTCGTGAATTCTGTCGTTTTTTTAACCCTCTGAATTCCGCTATCTCTCTAAGTTCTCGAAGTTCTCTGAAATTCGTAAGATCTCCAAACTCTTTGAATTAACTTATTTTTTAGAATTCTCTAAGTTTTTTGAATTCTCTGAATTTTCTAAACTCTTTTATTGCAATTTTTGTAATTCTGCTAATTCCGTGAATTTTCTGAAATCCTCAAATTATCTGAATTCTTTTAGCTTCATGAATGCCTTAATTTCTCTGATTTTCTTAAATTCTCTAAAATCCTCCAACTATCTGAATTCTACGGATTCTCTGAATTTCTTAAATTCTCTGAAATTCTTGAATTATCTTAATTCTATATATGATCTGAATTTTTACAATTCTCAGAATTCTGTTCATTCTCTGAATTTTTTTAATTCTTTAAGTTCTTCCAAGTCTCAGAATTCCCGACATTCTCTTGAATCGTCAAATTTTCTAGACTCTTTTAATTAACTTCTTTCTTAGAACTTTCTGAATTCTTTAAATTTTTTGAATTCTTTAACAAATCTGATTTTCTGGAATTATCTGAATTCTTTTTATTCTTTAAATTCCGTGAACTTCGCTGATTTTCTGAATTCTGTAAATTTTCTGAATTTCTTGAATGATCTAAATTCGGTATATTCTCTAAATTCTTTTAATTCTCTGAATTTTTTGAGTTATTCAAAGTCTTCTGCTTCTCTATATCCCTGAAATCCCTAAATTCTCAAAACCCTTTAAATTAATTTATTTCTTAGAATTCTCTGAATTTCGCAAATTCTCTGATATCCTTGAATTCTCTGAACTCCTTGAATTTTCTAAATTTCTCATATTCTCTGAATTAATTTTATTTCCGGAATTCCGTTAATTTTTTTAATTTGCTTACTTCTCTAAATTCCACTAATTTCCTGATTTCTCGAAATTCTATCAAATCCCTAAATTTCCCGAACTCTTTGAATTAACTTGCTTCTTAGAATTTTCTAAATTTTTTGAATTTTCTGAATTCTTTGAATTATCCAAATTTTTGAAATTCTCATAATTTCGTAAATTTTCTAAAATCCTCTAAATTATCTGAATTGTCTCAATTTTTTGAAATCTCTAATTATCTGATTTGTTAGAATTCTCTGGGTTCCATCATACATTCTCTGAAATCCTTAAATTCTCTGATTACCTTAGATTTCCTGAATTCCATTTCTTCACTAGATTCCGCTGATTATTTCAATTTTTTAAATTTCCTAAATTATCCAAATTCTCTCAATTATTGAAATCTCCTAAATTCTTGAAATTATATGAAATCCTTAAGATCGCTGAATTACTTAAATTCTCTAAATTCCTTAAATTCTCTAAATTCCTAGAATTTTATAAATTCCTGGAATTTTCTAAATTTCTCATATTCCCGGTATTTCTTTAATTTAACTCTTCATATTAAAATTTTTTTTAAAGACTTTAAAAGTATTTTAATTATTAATAAAGAATTAAGAAGAATGTATCAAATTAATAAAACTTAAGAGAATTGAGACTGATTCAAGTAAATTCAAAGTATTCCGAATAAATTTGAAGAAATTTAAGTCTATTCAAAAAGTTTTTTAATCATACGCTTTCTAGATTCGTATGCTGTTTGCTACGCATGTGTGATAGAAACAAGTGTCCACTTTGAAAAGCAATGTCCTCCTTTCACACAGGCAATGCCAGTGGAGTATGATTCAGACATGCATGTATTCTAAAACAGGTTTTTAAATCATTTAAATTAACCGATGCAGTAGCTTCCCGGTGATTCTTAACTCATCGAGCCTCGGACGTTAAGACCAGACAGGCGCAGTTAGCGTTTGGATGGGCGACCGTTCGTGATTGTCGCTTGGTCGAATTTTTACTGAATATAGTGACTGTTTAGCGGTGGGTTTGACGTCGAGGGTGTGTGTGGATGAGGGTGGTCCAAAGAACCGACTTTCAAATAGAGTGCATTCATCCTTCTCATTTCGTGAGATTGCCGGGAAAAGAATTCCCTCAATTTTTGAGCCAAATCGGTTAATATTAAGATGTGCCAGAAGGGCCCTGAAAATCTTATAAGATCAACATAGGCAAATTTTTGTTTTCGAAAAAATTGTATTCAGGTTTTTGGATTCAAACCTACGTTGCGAAAGATATTAAAAAATTTGTTAGGAAGTCTCCATGTAACCATTTCTACTAAATTATTTAAAATTTTGATGCGCCACACTCCTCCGTGTGCATCTCCAAAAAGGACGCAAAAAACATATTTGGGGCTTCGTAAGGCGTCAAAATTTAAAGTAATTCAGTGGAACAAATGGAACAAATTCTTAATATCTTCTGTAAGCTAAGTTCAAAGTTAGAAACTTAAATCCCATTTTTTGAAAAACCGAAATTTCTCCATGGTAATCTTATGGGATTTTCAGGGACCTGGCTGCACATCTCAATATTAATTGATTTCGCTCAAACTTAGAAAAAATTTTTTTCCTGTAACCTAGATGACATGAAATTTCTACACCCAAACTCGACTGTTGGTAACCAGCAGCACTCGGAAAAGGTTTCCTGCAGTTTTCCTCTTTCGTTGGCCTAAAGACCAAGCAAATGCGAGTGCTCGTAATGAAAATCCGTCTGCAGACGGTACTTAGTAAGATTTTTTTAAAAATGTAAATGTTTTAAATGTATCTATAAGCGTGTAATAGAATAAATTACTTAAAAAAGTATTAAATTTGTTATTCATCATTTTAAACTCGTTTGTACTTTCCATACTTTAGATAATAAAGAATCGCATACGCTGTACCTAAATCTATCTTTTGTTTCGATTAATAAAAAAATGTAATGCCTTACAACACAGTACTGGTTTCATCATTTTATAATAAAGTAATAATACATTCACAAAACGGGGTCACCCATAAGATGAATCTTAAAAAACTATCAGCGGTATTAGCTCATATATGTAATAATGAATTTGCATCTTGAAAAACTAAAGCCTATGATATTTGATTTCAATGGAGGTCATCCTGCAGAACCAACGTC
>JAUELO010109631.1:0-17626 GCA_032357855.1 Amphibolips quercusostensackenii | reverse complement strand
TTTAAAGTGGTTAAAGGTACACGCGTGTTAAAATGATAATTCTAAAATTTTTAATTTAATTCGAGGTTAGGCTTGCATTCACAGAATTTACAATGTAATAATGTTTATAAGTATATTTCAAATCGGCAATGCGTTTAAATCTAGCACTTGGCTCTAAACTTCTGTCTGTCATTATGTACTCGAATCAATGTTGAAAGAAGAAAATTAATTTAATGTTTTATAGCTCTTTCGTACTTGACAAACACATTTTTGCAACAGTTTTCTTGTATTTTTCGTTATTTTTCATTGATTAAACTTTGAAAAATCCCTATGCATGGAAAATGTGACAGTAGTAAAAAGAAATCTGGGTAGTTGCAGTCAAATTATATTTAAAAACTTGACATTAAGTTATATTTACATCAGAAACTAAAAACAGAGTTCAAAAATTAAAGGTATTTAATTATTATGGTTTAAATTCAAAATTTGCCCTCGACTAAAGATTTGAACCAGATGTACCAATTAAAAATCAATTTTACTGAAATCACAAAAGCTCATTCTTATTTGCTGACTATCAGGAGATCTCTTCGGGAGCTTGTGTGGTGTTGATCAATGCAAAATATGATATAAACAACTGCTTTCCTTTTTTGGACAAATAATTCATCAAAGATATTAAGTCTTTAGTTTTTAATTAGAATGCTCTAACTTTTTAAGACAAAGAGTACATAGAGTTTTTCATCATTAGTTTGGTTGAACATTTTATTAAGTTGTTGAAAATTCAAATATTTTGTTAAAGTCATATTTTTTTGGTTGAAAGTTACTTATTTTTATTTTAAAAGTTAAGTATTATATTCTTGGTTAAAAATTAATCTCTTTTGGTTGAAAATTAAACTATTTTGTTAGACATTCAACTCTTTCAATAAAAATTTGTCGTTTTAGGTGGAAGATTTAACAGTTTTTTTGAAAATTCGTATTCTTGGATAGAAAATCCGTCGTTTTAGATTAATAATTCGTCTTTCGTTAGGACAGTCATCTTTTTTCATTGAAAATTTATTTTTTATGATGAATAGTTAATTCTTTTTTTAATGAAAAGTCTACTATTATATATTTTCAGGGTGTCTAACGACTTTGAACACCTTAAAAACGTGGAAATCTCCTTGAATTTTGTTTAAACTTTAAAAACCTGGAAATATTCTTGAATCTTTGACGAGAACCTTAAAATTAAGTTGTTTTTTTGCATTTAGAATAGCAATGTTATTTAAATGCGAAGAGACTTTAATATTATGAATAATTTTATAAGTTTTTAATTTCGTGAAAGTGCGGATGTTAATTCAGTTTCAGATTGAGAATGAGTTATGGCCATACAACGAATTTTTTGAGGGGTTGACCACTCGATTTCAGTGTACACCAGATTTCAATAGGTTACAAAATAATACTCAAGATTTTTTAATATTTCAAACGTTACAAAATATTCTAAATATTCCAAAATATTAAAAATATTTTTAACGTTTCACAAAGATTTCACGGATGTCCACGATTTAAAAAAAAGTTGTACACCAGATTTCAATTAATGTTTCAAACAATTTCACAAAAATTTTAAAACTTAAAAGATTTAAAGGATTTCAAAACTTGAAAAAGGGTACTGTGCACCAGACTTAAAAGATTTCAAAACATTTCAAAGATTTGAAACGATTTTCGAAAGGTTTCGAAACATTTTATAAGCTTTTAAAAGATTTTACAAACATTCAAAATAATTTAATGATCCAAAGATTTAAAAAAGCGTGTACGCTTAATAAAAAAGTTTTCAAACAAATTTTCCAAAGATTACCAACATTCCATGAAGATTTCAAAGATTTCAAAGATTTGATAAAGACGTGTACATCAGATTTCGAAAATTTCACAAAGATTTAGAAAATTCCAAAAGATTGCAAGGATTTTAAAGATTTTTTGAAAGGGTAAAGTAAACCATGTTTCTAAGATTTCAAAACATTTCAAAGATTTTAATCAATTTTCAAATTCTTTAGGAAATATCAAAAGATTTAACAAAAGTTTAGAAAATTTTATTAATAATGCATGAATATTTAAAAATGGATACAGTAAACCAGTTTTAAATTTTTCAATATATTTAAAGGCTGTGTATAGTCGTCCCGAAAAATTGGGGGACCTGGAAAAGAGGATGGGCCAGTCGTACCGAATTTTCGGGACGACTAGCCAAGCTTATGAAAAAAGATATGGAAAGATTTCAAAAATATTTTAAAGATGTCAAAAAATTTTGTAAAGTTTTTATAGATTACAAAACTTTCAAGAACTTAAAAGAGTTCAACAACGGTACAGTAGAACAGATTTAAAATATTTCGAAACATTTCAAATATTTTAAACGATATTAAATTTTTTTAGAAGATTAGGAAATATGCAACAAAAATTTCATATATTCTAGTGATTTTAAACGATCAAAAAAAATTTCAGAAAGATTTTACAAATATTTCAAATATTCCAGTGATTTCAACTGAGTTCAGAAAGATTTCACAAATATTTCAATAAATTTGTAAAGATTTCAAAAGATTCCGGCGATGGTGAAGTACACTAGATTTCAAAGATTGCAAAAGATTTCAATGATTTTAAACGATTTTAAAAGGTTTCAACACATTTAAGGTTTCAAAATATTTTAAAAGAATTCAATTATTTTAGAGGAACACAAAGGATTTCGCAAACAAAAATGAAAGAAAAATTTCACAGAAATTTCATAAAGATTTTAAAGGATTTACAAAAATTACACAAAGATATCAAAGTTTTCAAGGGTTTTAAATATTTTACAAATACTTTTAAAAATTTCACAAGATTTCTCAAAGATTTCACAAAAATTTCAAGCTTTCACTAACGTTTGTAATACCTAAAAAAAATCCGAAGAATTCACAAAGATTTTAAAAATTTCAATGATTTCAAAGACTTCATACAAAGATTTAAAATATTCCCAAAGATTTCACAAAGACGACTTATGTTTGCCAAAAATTAAGAATTTATTTATGGTTCGTCTTTCTTTAGAAATTGTTGAACAATAAAAAATGAAATATAGCTAATTTTTTACATGGATAACAAACCTTTATTTCATTATTTGATTTAAAGAAAGGAGACCTGGAAAAACTTGATTTCTTGACCTGGAGAATCTGGAAAAGACCTCGAATTTTGTTACTAAGAATCGCTGAACACCCTTGGTGCAGAATTTATCTCTTTAGATGACAAATTTAATTATTTGTTTGAAAATTTAACTATTTTCTTAAAAATGATCTTTTTTGGTCGGAAATTCAAATGTTTTTTTAAAGCTTTGTCTTTTGGGATAGAATAATTAACTGTTTTAATGAAAAGTCATATTTTCCTGTCGAAAATTTAACAGTTTTGTTGAAAATTCGTCTTTTGGGATAGACAATCCGTCGTTTTAGATCAATAATTTATCTTTCTTTAAAAGAGTCATTTTTTTAAATTGAAAATTCATCTTTGACGTTTAAAACTTAATTCTTTTTTAATGAGAAGTCTGCTATTATAGTTTTCATGCAGGAGTCATATTTTTAGTCGAAAGTTCAACTATTGTTTTATTTGATTTGATATTTATTAACAGTAAACACCTTTTTCTACATAAACCTAATTTTAATACATTACAAAAAAAATGTTGTATCTCATTTTGTTAGTTATCATTTTTGAATCGTTCAACAGTGTATATATGATAAAAAAACCTATTTTCCTTTCTTGCACAAATAACTCATAAAAACATTCCGTCTCTGATTTTTACTTTGGCAACTCCAACAGCTTTTGCCAAATAGCAAAAATTTTCACTAAAAAGAGATGAATTCAGAACCAAAAATATGCTACTCTTAGACTTTCCAAATAAAAAGAATTAACATTCAACCAAAGAGAGAGAGAATTCAACAACAAAATAAGACTTTTTTACTAAAATATGTATTTTTGATTTTAAAAGGCAAAGTTCAAAAAAAACAGTTAAAATTTTAATTAAATAATTAAATTTTCAATCAAAAGAGATTAATTCTGCATCAAAGATATCACTCACATTTTTTTTGCATAGGTATTTTCCAAAGTTTGAATAATGAAAAATAACAAAAAATGTTGCGAAGGTGGGGTTGTCAAGTACGAAAGAGCAGTAAGACATGAAATTAATTTTCTTCTTACAATATTAATAAAAGTACATAATGTCAGATAGAATTTCACAGCCAAGTTCTGGATTTAAGGGCATTGCCGAGTTTTAATTTACTCATAAACATTATAACGTTGTAAATCCTGTGATCCCATGATTTGCTTACCAAAAAAAATATGTATTACATATATCTACCTTCATAAACTTGCACGATCTTATCCAACACTTGACTTTTTTCCTAACCAAATGCTAACCTAAGTTTTGTGTTTACGATTTTACGTTTTCCATTCGCAAGTAGGCTGTTCTAGCACACAACTGCTCAATTTTAAAAACTCAATATCTTTTCGAGTTTTTCCGTGCAAATAAAAAAATGTGGTTTTCAAACATGACCAAACAATGAACAAACGATTCCATCAAACAAAATTTAGATATTTAATTGTTGGTGTGCTAACTTCACGGACATCAGTTTGACCACGGCGTGTCTCAACTGACTTCAACCCATAAAGGCTTTCACCTCCGGCTTTTTTTTGTTTGTGCTTCTGGGATATCTCTCAATGATTTCGAGCCCGAAAACAAAAAAATTGCATGTGCCCTTTTTGAGGCAACTTAATTTTTTTGTTATAGAAGTTAATCAACATATTTTCATGAAAGTAACTTAATGGTGGAAATATATTATCTTCAACCGTAAAGTTTAGCACACAAAAAGGGCTCTAGGTTTTAGATATCTTCCAGAAACTGAATCTTTAATATTTTAGAAAAATTGAGAAAAAAGTGAAAAATTATTTTTGTTTTTGAAGTTGGATCTTACCAGCCTATTTCAGGTCCCAAGAACCTGCGGCAAAATTAATGTCTATAGAATCCCCTACCTAGGCGATTTTTTTGTTATTGGACTTAAAATACATGACGATTTTTAGTACATATAAGAAATTTAAATAACGGGTTCTTATCATGTTTTCTGAAATTAAGACTTTAAGAGAGATAACGTTTGACTAATAAGAATTTGTGTTGTTGCAATATTTGTTTAAATGCTGAGCGTATGCTAATATACTGCGTAATGTGACATTCTCTGTTCACTTACGTATTTACTGCTACGAAATAGAAAAGAAAATCCTTGGCTGAAAATATATTCATGATGATCAAACGTTATCTCTCCCGAGGCTTTAATTTTTACTTGACTTTATAATTATTTAACGTTATCTAAAATGATGAGCAAAAATTTTATGATTGATAATAAAATTTGTTTAAGAATAATAAATGGCAAGCTTTTTACGGCTGAAATCAATACAACACTTTTTTCAAGCACATTATTTTTAAAGCAAATAACTATATTTGAATATTATTTACTTATTTTAAAAATTGAAAACGGTAAAGTTGTAGAAAATATTTTACCGGCACAATAAACCATGATTTATTATATTCAGCCATTTAAAGCAAATAAGGAGTTAGAAGCGACAGTGAGAAAAAATCTAGTTACGAAAATTATTGTTTAAAAAATTATTTTTTGCAAGTTTTAAATTTTTTCCTTGAAAATAATGTTTTTTTGTTCATAAGACATGATTTATAATATTATTTTTATTCTTGTAATTAGAGAAAACTTTTTTTTTCCTACACATCTGATTTCTTTAAAGACAAAGCATTTAAATTAGTTCAAGTTTCCAGTTTGTAATAATTGAAATATTATTATAATTATTATGAATTTCCAATGAACGAATCTAAGAGGTTTTAGTTTTTGTTTAAACTACTTGAATTCAAAGGAATTCTGAAAAACAGAAATAAACGCGAAATAACTACGAATTTGTTCTTAATTTTTACTAGTTTACAAAATTAAAATATTTTCCTGCCCACCACATCTTAATATGATCTTTTTATATATTTTGGCCCACTCAACATGAAAATCGCATGCAAAATTTGTTTTATGAAAGCTTTTAAGAGATATAAATGTTAGAATTTTTTTTCAATTTTTGACGTTTTTGAGTATTTCTCTAGTTCTAATTGGCAGATTTTCCTAAATGAGCACTCAAATTAAAGGCAACTGAATCCTGTACAACTTTCTATTTCAAAGTTTTCAGATCAGTTAAGTAGTTGAGATGCTAGCGATCTTGAGAAGTTGGAAAAATTTGCAATTTCTATTCTTCCAACACGATATGTGACTTTTCGACCCTGATTTTTGACAAAAAATACAAAATTTTTAATCGCTAGCATGTGAACTACTGCACTGATCTAAAAATCTTCGGATATAAAGTAGTAGACGATTCAGTTGACTTGGATTAAAGTGCTCGTTTAGGGAAATCGGTCAATTAGAACTCAAGATATACTTAAAAACGTCGGAAGAACTCTGAAAATTATTTTGAAAAAACTATATCTCGAAAAAGCTCCCATAAACAAATTTTTCATTGTGATTTGCGTGTTTGGTAGGCCAAAATACATAAAAATATCATACTTTAAAATATACTTTAAATACTTTAAATTATTAGGTATTAATTCTTAATTAATTAATTACTTAAATACTTCAAATACTTTAAATATCATATTTTAAAATCTTTTTAGACCAAAAAAATTTATCCGTAAAAAAGTCACAAACTTGTATCAAGGTCTTTGATACAAGAAAAAAAAGTAAAATATTCAATCTTATTTCTATGGAAAATTTATGGACCATTTTGAAATTTTTTACAAACAGTTCGATCTTCTAACAAACAGTTCCCGAAAATTTCAAACTTGAATAATAACGGCTTGTGAGTTATCTGAGCTTTTTTTTTGAATGTTTCGTGATATTCTTGTAATTATTGACGCAAAAAAAGTGATGAACGATTTTAGAATTTCTTCGTAGAATTTGTCAATTTATTTTCAAAGTTCACTGATTATTTACAAAAGTCCAACAAAATCCAATAATTTTTTCCCGCATCCGAGACATAGCTACTAGTTCGTGAATTAAAAAGAACACATTTTTTTATTATAACTTGCAATAAACAGAATTGGAACGTTTAAACACTTGAGGAATAAAAAATTAAAACTGGAAGCTCTTGAAGAAGTAAACCTGTTTGAAACTAATGGTCTGAAAATTTTTAAAATAAATATTCAATTAATATATTATATGAAACTTACGTATCAAATCGAGGAAACCAACGAATAAAAAGATTAGAATTTCCACAACAATCTTCATTCTTTCTCAAGAGACTCAATGACAGATAAGTGAAAATTGATCTTCCAAGAGCTTCGTATGAACAGTCACTTGATAAATGCTACTATATATACTAGGCCGTAGCCTACAGTGGAAATCTTGGGTCTTTTTTAAAGTCTAAATTCGAATAAACCTCTTTTTCTAACTTGTGGAGATAGAAAGAGAGGTCCGTTTGAATTTCGACTTTGAAACGGCCTTGGACTCCCACTGCTGTCGTCAAGCTTTTTAGTAGGGGTAGTTAAAATCTTACAAACTTGATTGGTTATTCTTTAAATGTGCTGGACCAATAGACATCAAACAACGTTTAATATATTCTCGATAGTGAATAGAGGGGATGAAGAAACATTAAACCTAGATCTCAAACTTTCCTTATCTACCAGATTTATTACCTATACAACGATGTAGAACCTTCAGACTTATCAAACATTGCAAGATGTGTTACAGAGGTAGATTTTTTAATAATGATAATAATTAGCTGAAAAATAGTATGAAAATACAAGAACAGATCAAATAAATTTAATATGACATAAATAAATGATGCATACTTTCATAAAATAAATGTGCTACACCATTCTTTTACTACATTTTTGGTCACGAATTATTGTAACCTTTATATAGGTCATAAGCCTTCATGCAAAGGAAAGTTAATTCTAAATTTAGATTGTTTTTTCTGCAGCTTTGTTTCTACGTAATTCAAAGTTAAAGAAGTTAAAGTACATTTAAAAGAAGTAAAAATTTGTTTCTATCTAAAAAAATTTGTGTAACGAAATGTATCGAAAATCTCTCACTTATTGTTGTTGAAAGCCTGATTGGCTGATAATTCTTTAATACCGATGGATTGATCATTCGAATTTTGTGTGCAATTGGTCCAATATTTTTTCTCACATTTTTGCACATATCGCCTCAAATTTGTATGAGTTCACAAAAAAAGAAATGCATTTTTCAAAAATTCTTTATCGTTCTGCAGATTTTATTCAGAACCGTCAATATTAGGTGAATCAATTTAAAACTCAACATTTTTTTCACTATCAGCTGTTAATACAAATGAACAATTATTTTTTAAATATCACCCTATAAGTTTTTTTATAGGGTCCAAAAAAAATCCCAAAATAAAAAATTGAGCTTAGAAAGTTTTTGACGCTAATGATGACTTGTTAAAGGTTTTTTAATTACAAATTCTTTTTACTATAGAAAGTACTACTTTATATTTATAATTGAATGTTGACATGAGGTGTCTAAGCGATTTATTATTGTTTTTAGCAATTTTATTTAAGGAAAAAGTTATAAAGTCGACGTTTATTCCAAATTTTTCAACTTATTTTCAGCTTTTCAGTTATTGCGACTTTTTTTCTAACCTTAACAACAATTTTGTCCGCTTTTTAATAAAAGTAAGGTAATGATTAATTCAAGTTTCGAATTATGATTGTTTAAACAACTTATTATTATTCATAATGATATTCTCTATGCATAATGTTTAAAATTGCGGTCATTTCAGAACGTTTCCAACTTTTTGCCTACTTTTTATCTAGAGTGATTAATAATAAATAAAATGAAAGGAAAATAATTGTTTAAACAAATTATTACTGCTTATAACAATATTCTCCTATAGTAATGCTAGATACTAGCGTTTTTTCCTGAATTTCTTACCTTCTGTCAACTTTCCACTCAGAGCGAGGTTAACAATTAATAAAATTTAACATACATAATTGTTTGAATGAATTATGATTGTTTATGACTGTCTTTTCCTGAATAAATGCAGGATAGATGCGATGTGTCATTAGATTTTTAAGTTTTTATCGGTTTTTTTTAATAGTGATATAATAACTAATGCAAATAAGCAGATATAATTGTTCAAAAAATTTATCATGGTTTATAAATATCTTCGTTAGTATTTCAAAAGAATATATTTACATGAAAGAAACAGATTTTTTGAAAAATGATGTTCTTAATTGTATCTTTAGTATTTGTTCGTAACCAAAAAGCTAATTCTAACTCAGACCTAACAAAAAATTAATTCAAAGATAAGATCCAAAGTCCTCAAAGGATCATCCTCAATGTAAAACATCAGAGTTTTCAAAGATTGTTTTCAAAGATTTCTTGCTAAAGTTTTTTAATTTCTCAGGACAAAGATTTTATCATTGGAATAATATATTTATTTGTAAGTATAAAATAAGTAAGTTTTATCTTTGAACATAAAGAATATCAAATTTTATTTATTGTGCATTTTAATTATTTTCAACTTTTGATTTCCATACTTTATTTTTAAAATTCAAAAAGTTTTGAGTTTATATCTATTCACAATCGAATTTAAATGTCTACTATACAGTAGCAAAAATTTTAATTATCATACTTTCGTAGACAGGTGAGTTTCTAACATTCAAACTTCCTGCAACCTTTAATTCTTTTTTAAATGTACTTAAAGTTACAAAACGTTCACTTAAACATACGCTTCAACGGATCTTTAGAGTAACAATCCGGAGTCAGAAATCCAAAAATTATTTCCTTGAAGATCAAAATAGACTTCTTTTCGGACCTATGCGAGACAAATCTGAGGGCATTATGACTAGTAAAAGGGACAACTTCGACAATAACCGATTGTATCAGCCTCGCGGTGATACTTGATTCGGTAAGATGCGGGATGTTAAAGCATTTCGAGGATAGATATCATTCAAATGAGTGACAATCTGCGACGTACGACCAGGTTGTCTATTCGCTGGTTTTTAACTAATTTCAAGCGAGAGTTTTGACGCCGAGGATGACTGTGTGGATTTGACGGACCCCATCCGGTGAAACTCTACATTTAAAGTCGACTGCCTAAAAAATAGGCTGAACTCGGGAGGCTGTATTCTTGAGTTGTTTTTTTGCCCTAGCCAAATGTCCAAGCAAATGTGTGTATTTTTAATAAAGTCGTACGCGGCAGCGGGTTATCACTGCTTGTTTCTAAATTCGTACAGTGATTAAAAGCCCTCATTAGTACAAGAAAATTTACACAGTCCCATACCCAGTGAAGTGAATTCGTCTGTCGGCGTATGTGCTCATACTAAAAGTCTTAAATGATACTTCAGCGGCGAGGATGACCCGCTGCTAAACAGCTCCGTTACACCAGAGTTTTAAAATATAATAGATTTTACTGTAGTTCTACGGGATTTAAATAGACCATTCTAACAAGATGATAATGATTTTAATACTTCTAGCAACGTACGCTTGACCGGCTTTATGTTAAAACTATCTGGGGGTGAGAAATCTGAAATTGATTTTCTTAAAGATCAAAAGAGACGTCCATCAGGATCTATGTGCGGCTCTATCTGTCCAAAAAAGTTAATAAATTTGTCATAAAAAAAACAAGGAATTAAGGACTCATTAATGAAATCGAAAATTCATTTTTATTTGTAAAACTTACACGAATGTCGAAAAACAAATTGCTCAGAATTTCAAACATTGCTTAAAATTAGCATGTACAATAAGTACACAATTAAACTGACATTTTTTTATTTAATTTCAAACCGACTAGGTAACGGGCAGAGGTAGGTAATATCTGTAAATGCACACACTCAAAACCACTTTACTAATATTTGGGTACACGACTTTTGATAAAGCAATTTCTTCACAGTGTAGTAAACATAATATTTGAACAATATTTCTTATTCCTTAGATGAAAGATGGTATCATCTGACTTTATAGGCCTATTGTACTATGCAGAATTGATTACCAGATCACAAGATATACATCGGTCAAATTCAAGAACCTGACAGCCATCAGGCGAAAGAAAACTGGAGTTAACTGACCCCTTTCTAATCAAAACGTTTCACCCCTTATTTCTGTTTAGATACAAAATGACTGACCATGTTGTAATTTTAACGAAATTCCTCCTTTCACGACAACTGATATGATAAACGGAAACCCTGAGAATCTAGAACTATAAAGTCTAGCTTCGTGTTTCTCTAGAGCCGTAACTACAATCTTAGATCATCGAAGAACCACAATAACTGGCTTCTTGTTTATCAGGAACTTCACAAGGGCGACTCTCTGCCGTAAGAGGCATTATGCCTTCTGCCTTCTCATTAAAAAAATTTTGAATGAAATTTTTGTATTGAAAGTCTGGAATTCGAGAACCAGGAAGTTTTGCTTTGTATTTCTCGAATCCTACGCGCACGCATACGAGGCACTTTAGGAGAAGGTTAAATCTTTGTCGAAACTCGCTGACTTTATCTTAATAACAATATGACCCGTCAGAACTTTTGCCAAAAGTCGAAACTCACAAATGTTAGATAAAACAATTGATCCTTATGGATTAGGCCTTACAATTTAATCATTAGAAGTCTAATTTGATATAAAATAAGATTACAAAATCTCTAAAATCTTAGTAATGTAACAGTTCGTCGAATTTTCTATGTTAAGTGCTCGATAATTAAAACAAAAGGGCAAGACATGCAATGGAGAATACCAAGGTTGGCTTCAACTTGTAAAGCAAAGGGAACCAATGGTAGCGTTCCTTCTGTTCGAGTCGCTGTCGTCGGCCACACAGCGTCATGATTTGATACTGGTCCGCTATCTGGGTCGGATGCGTGTTGGAGTTTTTGGCGGCAAAACAGTAAAAGGAATTTTTACGGGAGAAGACCTGAGGGTCCGAGTGATTTCTAAGTTCCATCCCTTTTCCTTGACTCAGAACATTAAATAATGTGCTTAAAGCGGATTAGTCTTCCTAATACGCCCACTAAGCCTGGTGCTACTTACCATTTCTAGAGCAGTTTAATTGACGGCTGGTGAGCGCTGGTTTGGCTTTCCCTCTTACCCATTCCGTGAATAGCGTTCTAGTGTGCCTGCTGAGTTTGACCAGCTAGACAAGAAAAGCACATCTAGGAACACTCTCCCTCTCTTTCTTGCATATAAAAGACTACACCTAGCGATTTCAGTATTGTGGTCTGACAGGTGATCTACCAATGTCAACAAACTCTCCCGTTAACAGCTTAGCCGTAAAAGATACAAAATTATGAATAACTATTTTGTTAGAAAATACCGAAAGTGCCTTTGTGAGGTTTGACGCATGTTCCGAGTTTATGTTTGAGTGAATAAAAAAATTTATATTAAACACTCAAGGCTTGTCGATTTTGAGTGGCCCAACCTGATTTTGAGGTGATTATCACCTGTTGTGACAGGTGATAATCACCTCATCACAACTCCATCCATCTTCACAGGGGGCTACAGGTCACCTTAGTTCTGGCGAACTTTGTTGAATTTCAACTGGTCTGTGATACGTAGCACCCAATACAATGCTTTATTTATCGAAGGGCTTCCTCACAGCGATCGTTCTACTTCCAAGCATCCCTTTTTGTCCACTGCAGACAACAATAAGGGATTTTGTTTGGGGTTTTATTGTGTCATAGCCAAATAAAAAAAATAAATATCTTTGCAAAAAACTATTTAAAATTATATAGTGAGTGAATTTCATACCTTTGTCGTGAATTAAAGTGAGTCCTTCTGTTCAGCATACCAAACTTTCACTTTTTGCGTTAAGTACGCAGTCCTTGTTGCAGATATAGTGCTAATTCGGTAAAGACTCGTAACCATCAGCAACGAATTTTTCACTCCATCTGTTTCAAAGAAAATGGTAAAAATAATAATTTCTCAGAATTGAAGTTGATAAAGGATTGATGAAACTTTAGCCGCTATGGTCAGTCGAATTCAGGACTTTTCACTAAACCGGCTAATAGTTCAATATTTGCGTACCTATAAATAAATTTCTAAATTAATAAAAAGAACTTAGCTGAATCATTACAGTGGTTTTTGTCAGTATGGTGCGGCTTGATAATGTGCATTGACTAAGTAGGGTTTCCAAATGAGTTGCTGGACCGGGGA
This sequence comes from Amphibolips quercusostensackenii, assembly GCA_032357855.1. NCBI lineage: Eukaryota > Metazoa > Arthropoda > Insecta > Hymenoptera > Cynipidae > Amphibolips > Amphibolips quercusostensackenii. The sequence continues at coordinate 4,472 of JAUELO010109631.1, read as the reverse complement.
GCAGTTTCACTGGTCGGCCACCACTAGATTGGACTAATAAAGCTCTTTGAAGTTGGGCAGGTGAGCTTAGTTTCACTAGACTCACCGCACCCATAGCAGAGCTTTCTTATTACCGAATCCGGATAATAGCCTGCGTTATCCTCGTCTGCTGGCCATTCCAACAAAGCCAAGGGATGCAACCCAAATAGTGCACCGGCTAGAAGCAGCCATCTTGGACTCAGCCCTCCCGGTCTACAAACACTCTCTTCACCTTGAAGCGAGTGAGCCTATTTGGCCACATAAACGGTAATATTTGTATAGGTTTCTGTTGTCTCGGAATAAAGCAACTACGGCAGTCGCTTTTAGCTTTATATCGTGTATTTGAATCCGTGGACGGCAAAACTGTCATCTCCCTGTATCAAAAAGTCATTTTCGCGAATCCCTGACCCTTGCTGCTTCCTTGTGGACGGAAGGATTTTTCCAAATTATCGGTAGTTCTGGGCGTCTACAAAAAAAATCAAGAAGTCCGTGGCTGTAGTCCAAATTTCCAATGCACGTTTTCATATCCAAGTTACGTGTTCTTTTTTGGCATACTTTCTGGTTATGTTTGCGAAGGTGAAAGCTACAGGGGACAAGCGACGTTTGATGCTGAACGGATCCTTAAACTTTTGATATAGTTTTCCCGCTACTTTATCGATTTTCTCAGATAGCTTCCTATATGCCTAAAGACCAGGTCTCTCACTTTAAAATTCTTGTCCCACTTGTACGCATTATAGTACATTGCTTGACCCTCATATGCTCCGTCGAGGTTTCGACAAACTAGGTCACGGAAGTGGTCTAATAGCTGTTTGTAAGTCACGACACATTGATCTATATGTCAGGGAGTTTCATCCAAAATTCAAAAACTCGGGACTTTTAGCGCACTATGTACCGCAGAGTTGTACGTATCCGAACTAAGGCAGATGCAGGTCCCAGCTCTGACGGTTGTCTTGGAGGAAGGTACGATCATAGTTTTCAGGACCGTATTATTCACTCTTTCGACAGGATTGGCTTGAGCGTGTCAAAGCTAAGTCGTGGTGTAAATAATACCAACATTTTGATATATTCATTCCATTAGCTAATTCGTGAATTCAGTGCCAGTCCAGGGCTGCTCTACAATTCGTTGACTCATCATGCCGGCAGGATAAAACTAAACGACTTTACATTGTTGAGAGAGAGTACATATACGAACAAACTGGACCACGTCGTGAAACTTCTTTGTTCAACATGCCTCAGGATCTGCCAATAAGCTGTCAGTCACCGTATTCGGTTTATGACGATTTAGCATCCCGTTCTCGACTTTTAAGTCGGAAAAGACCTTGGTCCGGTCCTGGACTGACAAGGTCTCTTCGTCGTCATACTTCTAAAACTCCAGACTTTATCTCGCGTGTCGGCTGTTCGTGTTTCTTAGGTTATTTAACTATCAAACAGTACCGTGGTCGGTGATAACTCTGAAATTGAACCCTTCCAAATACTCGCGAATTTTTTAGATTCCCTACACCACGGCAAGACATTTACGCTGCTTCACGGTTTAATTTTTCTCCGCTGGGAGAAGAGTTGCACTTGCGAATGCGACAAAGCTCTCTTCATCATCTTGCAGCTCAGTCAAAACCACTTCTAGACCAGTGGCGCTTGCGTCTTTCTGCTGATTAACCCTTTAACGGTCACTGTTGCAACTGAGCAACGTTTACTATTTTTGATTTTCCAATTTTTCACGTAAGGTGGTTCTGAGTTCTCGTACATTCGAAACAAACCAAGAAAATTACAAAAATTATAAAAAAATTTGTTGCAAAAATCGATCAGGAAAGGACCATACATTATTCCTGATTTTTTCAAGACTTTTCATTCAACGGGATCAACGCTTCGCCGTTGTAGGGTTGCAAGGATTTTCGAGAACGTTTCTGAAATTTGGATACGCATGTATGGGTACACCTTTCAAGGTCCTTTTTAAACAATCAAAGGCCTGCTGTTGCTCCTCACCACAATTCTGCTTAAAGTTAGCTAAAGACTGTTGCGTGAATGGTTCGGCTATGGTTGCGAACTTTGGTATGAACCGTCGGTGCCGGGAGGACATTCTAATGAACCGACGCAATTGTTTAACTGTTCTTAGAGCCGGCAGGAAAGTTCTTGGTGCTACCTCATTAACGTGGACCTTGAGACCATCTATATTGACGAAACATCCTAGATATTTAACTTCTGAACAGCCAAATTCCCTCTGCTTCAGATTTATCGTCAAACTCGCTTCATCCATTTGATCGAGAACCCTTACTCACTACGACATATTTTTTTCAAATGTCTCGGTGACAACGATTATGTCGTCAAGTTAGTTATACATGTTTAGTCTCATCTCTGGCATAACTACCTCATCTAACGGCCGTTGGAATTTGCCAGAGACCCAGTGAGACCAAAAGCCATTTTTAAAACTCTAACAACCCTCTTAACGGTACTGCGATAACGTATAAGGTTGACTGGCTTCATTTAACAAGATTTGATCAAAGGCCACGCTCAAATATAATTTTAAAATATATTTAGTAGGCATCGATTGCCTTAACAAGTCAGTCATGTAGAGAAGTGGGTACGCGCCTTTTTTGAAAAATAGCGTTAAGCTTCTAGAAGTCTAAACAAAAACGATATTTTTCCTAATGTTTACGCGCCTGTATTATCGGTGCATACTACTTGCTATAGAATTCCGCGATGATATCCTCAGCCAGCAACCTATCTACTTCTTACATTATTTCTTGTTCCTTTAGAGATACTATCCCTTACCTCTCTTTAATAGGAGCATGACCTCCAACGTCAATGGTGTGGGCAACAAGGTAGGTCGCGTCTAGTGGGCTCTGCGATTTAGGAAAGAGTTTGATTTTCAGAAACTCTTTTAAAACCTTCTACTTACCCTCTAATCGAGCAGCTACGCCACTACAACTCTTCTTTTCCACAAACCATTGTTTTAAGGGATAATGTTTGCTTCGAGAGTCCTGCATGAAAACTTTCCTAATCTCCAAAAGGAACGACATGTCAAATCTTCTTTGGCCCCCTAGCCATGAAATCATCTTAGTATCTAGATTGTTAGCTACCCTAACCTCGCACATTCAAGTAACTCCACCTATAGTTGTGGGTAGGTTGACTTTACTGATAATCATGTCAGTCAAATTATACAGAAATCTTTGCAATCATATCACAAACTGACCTACAAATCAGAAAAAGAAAAGAACTATTAACGATTAACGTGTCGAAAGAAACCAAGTTAATAGTTGCCATTACCCGGATCCTGTAAGCAACTTCTGTAGTTTACACTATTCCGCTAATTAATTCTGTTTCTGCGATACTGTATTCTATTGTGCTAATTAAATCTAAATCTTCCATAAGAAGGCAGAGTTTACTTTGACTTAAGCTGGAAGATTTGTGTATGCAATTTGACAATGTATTCTATAAGTTACTATAGATTTGAGCCTCAATTACAATTTCAATAGGCTTGTTGCCTCTCACAACGCTATCGTTGATCAATGATGCCTCGAAACCTCTGAAAGATTTTTGGGTATATCAAGAACTCTATATTTAGTAAAATCCAATAAATTGTGCCTAACTGTCGATTTATGTTAAACGGGGCTAGCCGAATTTGCAGTGACGGTCTGTGGCGGCTGAGAAGCAGCAAGGACCGTATAAACTTTTTTATATCGTCCTATTTAATCTCGTTTGAAGCAAAGTATTTAATTTGTATCTCTAACCGCGGACTTCTCCATTATACTATTGTCAGCAGAACTTGATTGTTCTGCTGGCCTCACCCATTCTCAAAATCAACGTGGAGGGTCTGCTGCTTATCGCTTGTCTGGTTGTTTTTCTTGGTACTGTTTTTTTATAATCTGTTTTCTCTCAGTACTCATTGCTGCGGACTTATGTAACTCCTCCTTTAACGCTGAGAACGCTTATTGTTTTTTAGTTTTAGGAGTCAAGTGTGGTTTCATACGCGAATTCTTTTAGAAAGGAGTTTTTTGGAGGAGGCAGGGCTTTTATAATTTAAAGTATGCATTACATTTTTTCTCCCAGCTTTTCCTGAGTCAAGAAAGTGCTCTGAAACATCCATACTTCGAGCGGCGAATGACGTTGTGATACAGCTGTATCTATTTAACTTGCTTCTAACGAGCTGGAGGCTGTGTTCTCTAACGTTTTTATATATTACACTTTCGTTCTCAAATTCGAAATCTGTAGTCTCACGTAAAATTCTACTTGTTCGTATTTTAGGATCTTTCTTAATTGCACCTAGATTTGTTTTTTTGTGCCATGCCTAGTTCTGTGCGTCCTAACACGTTCGAGATGGAATGTCTATATTCAGCCTGTCAGTTTCTGGGTATCTGCAGTCAGATTCCTATTTTGCGAAAGGAGAGCGCTTTGATCTATGCGGCCTGAAAATCTCAATTGATTGCTGCTGGGCTCATTTTTTTAAAAGGGATCACTGT
>JAUELO010108897.1:0-17653 GCA_032357855.1 Amphibolips quercusostensackenii | reverse complement strand
TCAAACCTGCAAATGAAAAGAGCCGCGCAAACAGCGCGCGATGAAAATTTTTCTTGCGCTGCGGGCAGACTTTTTATATTTCATTTCTTATAGTTTTTTTTTTATATAAATACTTTTTTAAGTTGTAAAATATTTATTGCTTTTCAAAACTTCTATAATCTCTAATTATATTTCAAACTGACTTAAATTCTTCTTAAAAATTAAAAAAATATTCCAAAATTAAAAAAAATGCCCTAAAATCTTCTAGGCTTTTTTTGACATTTCGTGACATTTTTTGAAAACTGTTGAAATCTGTTGAAATCTTTTTGATAATTAATATTAAAATTAAAAAATTATTTGTATTTTTTCAGCAATCATAAAAAGGTTTTTAAAAATATTTTGTAAAACTTTTACAATTCTTAGTTGTACTAAGCTTTACTTTTTATTCTCTAAAATATGTACACCTTCTAAATATCTTTTATAATAATTTGAATTTCTTTTTTTATTGAAAAATTATAAAAATTGACCTTAAATTTTCAAAAGTTTTTCTCACACTTTCGGAAATTTTTAAAAATATTCTCTGTGCATACATTTTTGGAAATAAAAAATAATTTGAATTTACGCTAGCAATCTTAAGAAAATTTTTTATTCTTTTGAAAGGTTTAAATTTCTGATATTCTGATTATATTTTAATCTTTATAAAACTTCTGAATAGCATCTATTAAAATAATTTTTTTTTCCTGAAATTTTAAAAGTTCTGCAAAAACAAAAAAATTGGCCTGATATTTTCCATATTCTTTTTAGACATATTCTTAAGTCTTTAAAACTTAAAGTATTAAAGTATTAAAATATTCTTCAACTTAAAGTATTATTTTCAGAAATATTTTGAAATATTCAAAACTTAAGCTATAAGCTTCAAGTTTAAAAGGTTTAAGAAGTTTTTAAAAGATTAGAAAATAATTTAAATCTTGAAAATTTTGAAATCTTTCAAGAGAATAAAAAGTTTGATTAAGATTGCTAACAAATATTCGAATAATTTTTAGTTTTCAAACATGAATTCCCAGAAAATATTTAAAAAGATTTTAAAACATTTTAATGATTTACAAAACAGATTTTTAAAATTTGAAGAACATAATGTCAAAAATTTTTTTAGTCTTTGATATTTTACAACAATTTTTAATAAGTGCAATAAGTGTAATTTCTAAATACAAAAAAAATTTAATCTTAATAATTTAAAATCGAAAGATTAAAAATCATGATATTTTAGCATAAAAGAAATTTAAAAACCAAATTTATTTTTTAATGTTTCTATTTAGCATTGATAAAAATAAAAAGTTAATTGGGAATTACCTATTAAAATTGGGAAATACTTCCGTTATTTATGTTTTGCTACCTTGACAAGTAGCGGCAACTAAAAAATTACTGGTACTGACAATAACATTACTGTGAATAAATCTAGGAAGATAATAGAGTTAAGGCTTGATTTAAGAACTTTGTAATTTCTAAAATTTGAAGACCATTAAGCCTGCCACTTTTTTTCTATTATTTTTGAAATGTTTTTTTAATTTCCAAGACTAAAATAAAAAAATTTTTATTTTTAAGAACTTTTATTTTACAATATTTTAATTTTGAATCTTGCGATTATAAGTTTTTCACGGGCGGGCTTATTATTACAATCCTAACGGGTTGTCGCGTCGTGTTCCTCTTGAGCGTCCTAGAGTAAGCGCAGTACGTCTACATGGCAAAGCTGGGATCACTGCCACTAACCCTAACATTGGCGTGTCGAGGTACTGCGCTTGCGCTAGCTATGCTTAAAAGAAACACGGCACGGCTTATTATAGCAGTGGTAACGAGTTGTCGTAGCGTGTTACTCTTGTGCGTCCTAGAGCAAGCGCAGAACGTCTACATGCAAAAGTTGGGATCACTGTCACTGATCCCAACTTTAGCGTGTATAGATATTGCGCTCGCTCTAGCTTTTCGTGAGATAAACACGTTAGGCTTATTATCACTATGATAACGGGCTCTGGCGTCGTGCTTTTCTTAGGCGTCCTAGAGCAAGCGCAGCAGGTCTAAGTGTCAAACTTGAATTAACTGTCACTGAGCCCTACTTTGGCGTGTAAAGGTATTGCGCTTGCACTAGCTATGTGTAAGAGGAACACAGCGCGGCTTACTGTTACCGTCGGAATGGGTTGCCGCGTCATGTTCCTCTTGAGCGTCCTAGAGTAAGCGCAGTACGTCTACATGCCAAAGTTGGGATCACTGTTACTGACTCTAACTGTAGCGTATTGAGGTATTGCACTTGCGCTAGCTAAGTGCAAGAGGAACACGGCGCGGTCTATTACTACCGGCATAACAAGTTGTTGCATCGTGTTTCTCTTGTGCGTCCTAGAGTAAGCGCAGTACGTCTACATGCCAAAGTTAAATTCACTGTCTGGCAGGTTACAGATGCTAACAAGCTTTGCTAGTAAACTATATCAATTATCTCGTAACTCGCTAGTAAACTAAGATACAATTAACATTTACTTTTATAGCATATGATTACCTAATTTCTACTTAGGTAAGCTGGGTATGCTGATTTTTAAGAAAGTGGTTTTCTGACAGGAGACCCATAAAAATTTCGAAATTCACGGAGGCCACAAAACTATCTCTTGGGAGAAGCAGGTAATTTTTCTGGACGATAATTATGGTCAGAATTGCCGAATTGTGTTGTTAATTCTGTAAAGAAAAATTAAACGAAATGAGTTTTAATTGATGCCTAAAATATGAATTAAAACTACTGAATAGAGGCAAGCACACATTTTACACTTCATTCAGAAAAAAAATCCTTTGGGTTAATTAAAATTTTCTTAAATTAAAAAATAGTACATTTCGTGACTAGTGTCAACAGACGGCTTTTTTTAAACGAGCGCAATGTTTTTGCAACGTTTCAATTTTCTCAGGAGTCTTGCCTTTAAATATTTTACATTCTTTTGAGAAATTTTATAAAATTATTTAAAATGTTTGAAAATATTTTACAAGCTTCTCTTAAAATTCATTTCATCAAAATAAGAAATAAGTTGTAATTTTCACAGAAACATTTCAAAATTTTAATATATATTTTTCATTTTACAGGATTTTACCAAATTTTAGGACTAGTTTGAATTTGAATAATATTTAAGACTTCTTGCATTTTGGAAATATTTGACAATATCTTATAAAATTTTATAAAATTCTAAAAATTAAAAATAATTTAGTCGATTTTTAATCTTTTTAAAAGATTTTGAAAGATTCTATAAAGATTTTGAATATTTTACTATTTTAAACGTATGCAAAAGATTTTAAAAATGTTACACAAATATTTAAAGATTTCAAGAATTTTAAAGACTATAAACAATTTTAAAAGATTCTAACAAATCTGAGACAATTTAAAAAGATTTTAATGATTTTAAATGGACAAAGAAGATCTCACAAACAAAGATTTAGATAAATTGTGAAGGATTCCAAAAAATTAGTCAAAGATTTTAGGCATTTCAGAAATTTAGAAAAGGCGCGTACACTAGATTTTAAATAATTCACATATATTACAAGGATTTTAAAGACTTTACAAAAATGTTCAAAGAATTAAATGTTTTGCAAATTTTTTAGAAAATTTCAAAATATTTCTTAAAGATTTCAAATACTTAAATGATTCAAAATAACGCAAAACATTTCAGGAAGGTTTTGCAAATATTTCATAAGAAATCTTTTAAAGATTTAAAAACATTTCAAAGATGTTAAACAATTTAAAAATACTTCAGAAAATTTCTGAAGGCTACAGAAATATTTTAAATATTAAAATGATTTATAATAATTTAAAGCATTCTAGAAAAGTTTCAAAAATATTTTATAAAAATTTCAGAAAAGTTTTTAAACATTTCAAGAATCTTAAATGATTTGAAAATTGTTGGGATGATTTTAAAAGATTTTGCGAATATGTTAAATATTTAAATGATTTGTAATAATACAAAAAACATTTAAGAAAGGTTTCGAAAATATTTCATAAAAACCTCATTAATATTTTAAAATATTTTTAAGATCTTAAAGAATTAAAAAATTTTTCAGAAGATTTTATAAGGCTTTACCAAGATCTCAAATTTTAAATAATTTAAAATAATACGAAAAATTTCAGAAAGGTTTCGCAAATATTTCAGAAAAATCTTATAAAGATTTTAATAGATTCCATAAATCTTAAACGAATTAAAAATTGTTTAGAAGATTTTACAAAGGTTTTTAATATTCAAATGATTTAAAACATAGCAAAACATTTTAGAAAGGTTTCGCAAATATTCCATAAAAATCTTGTAAACATTTTAATACATTTCAAAGATCTTAAAAAATTAAAAAATTGCTTAGCAGATTTCAAAAGATTTTACACAAATTTTAAATATTTGAATGATTTAAAAAAATACAAAAAATTTCAAAACGGTTTCGCGAACACTTAATAAAACTCTCATAAAGATTTTGAAACATTTCAAAGATCTTAACTGGTTTAAAAACTGTTAAGAAGATTTCATAAGATTTTACAAATATTTTAAATATTTAAATATTTAAAATAATACAAAGCATTTCAAAAAGGTTTCGCAAATATTTTATAAAAATCTTACAAAGATGTAAAAACATTTTAAAGTTATGTTAAGATTTCGAAATTGTTTCGAATTTTTTCAAAGATTTCACAAATGTTTTAAATATTTGATTTATTCAAAATAAGGCAAGCCATTCCAGCAGGGCTTCTCAAATATTTCAATAAAATCTCATAAAGATTTTAGAACACTTCAAAGATCTTAAAATATTCTCAAATTGTTTTAAAAATTTCAGAAAATTTCACAAAGATTTCAAATATTTAAATGATTTTAAATAATACGAAACATTATAGAAAGGTCTTAAAAATATTTCATAAAAATCTCATCAGAATTTAAATGGATTCCAAAGATCTTAAACAATTTCAAAATTGTTTCAAAGATTTAAAAAGATTTTACAAAGGTTTTAAACATTTGAATGATTTAAAATATTGCAAAACATTTCAGAAAGGTTTCGAAAATATTTCATAAAAATCTCATAAAGATCTAAATACACTTCAAAGATCTTTGAAAATTCAAAAATTTCTTAGCAGATTTCAAAAGATTTTATACAAGTTTTAAATTTTGAATGATTTAAAAAAATACAAAAAATTCCAAAACGGTTTCGCAAAAATTTATAAAAATCTTATAAAGATTTAAATACATTTTAAAGATCTTAAAGAATTTTTCATAAGGTTTCACTAAGATTTCGAAATTTAAATAAGTTAAAATAATACAAAACATTTTAGAAAGGTTGCGAAAATATTTTATGAAAATCTCATAAAGATTTAAATATATTTTAAAGATCTTGAGAATTCAAAATTGTTAAGAAGATTGTAAAAGATTTTACAAAGGTTTTAAATATTTTTGTGATATAAAATAATACAAAAGATTTTAAAAAAGTTGCGTAAACAATCCAACAAAATCTTATAAAAATTTAAAAACATTTCAAAGATCTTAAACGATTTGAAAATTGTTCACAAGATTTTTAAAGATTTTACAAATTTTTTTAATATTTAAATGTTTTAAAATAAGACAAAGCATTTCATCAAGGCCTCGAAAATATTTTAATAAAATCTCATAAAGATTTTAAAACATTTCAGAGATCTTAAAAAATTTCAAAATTGTTTAAAAGACTTTAAAAGTTTTCACAAAGATTTCAAATATTGAAATGACTTAAAATAATACAATACTTTTTAGAAAGGTTTTCAAAATATATCATAAAAATCTCATACAGATTTGAATACATTTCAAAGATCTTAAAATATTTGAAAAGATTTCACAAAGATTTTAAATATGTAAATGATTGGAAAATTTTGCAAAACATTTCAGAAAGGTTTTGCAAATATTTCATAAAAATCTCATAAAGATTAAAAAAAAAATATTAAGATCTTAAAGGATTTGAAAATTGTTGAGAAGATTTCAAAAGATTTCACAAATGTTTTAAATATTCAATTGATATAAAATAATACAAAACATTTCAGACAGGTTTTAAAAATATTTCAATAAAATCTCATGAAGATTTGAAAACGTTTTAAGGATTTAAAAATATTTTGAAATTGTTCAAAAGATTTTAAAAGATTTCACAAAGATTTCAAATATTTAAATGATTTAAAATAATACAAAACATTGAAAAAAGGTTTTGAAAATATATTATAAAAATCTCATTAAGATTTAAATACATTTTAAAAATCTCAAATTATTTTTAAAGATCTTACCGAGATTTTTAATATTTAAATAATTCAAAACGATACAAAAAATTTCAAAAAGGTTTCGCAAATATTTCAATAAAATCTGATCAAGATTTAAATATATTCTAAAGATCTTAAACGATTTCAAAATTGTTTAAATACTTTTAGAAGATGTTACAAAGGTTCAAAATATTTAAATGATTAAAAGAAAATTGCAAAAAATTTTAGAAAGGTTTCGCAAGTACTCAATAAAACTTTCATAAAGATTTTGAAACATTTCAAAGATCTTGACTGATTTAGAAATTGCTTAGAAGATTTTAAAAGATCTTACGAATATTTTAAGTATTTAAATATTTTAAAATAATACAAAGCATTTTAAAAAAGGTTTCGTAAATATTTTATAAAACTCTCACAAAGATTTTAGACCTTTTTAAGATTATAAACGATTTTGAAATGGTTTAGGAGATTTCAAAGATTTAACAAAGATTTCAAATATCACACAGGTTTTAAATATTTAAGTGATACAGAATAATCCAAAGCATTTTAGAAAGGTTTCGAAAATATTCTATAAAAGTCTCATAACGATTTTAAAACATTTCAAAGATCTTAAAAGATTAAAAAATTGTTAAGAAGATTTCAAATGATTTCACAAAGGTTTCACATATTTAAATTATTCAAAATAATACAAAACATGTCACAATAATACAAAACACATTCAGAAAAGTTCTTAAACATTTCAAGAATCTTAAATGATTTGAAAATTGTTGGGATGATTTTAAAAGATTTTGCGAATATGTTAAATATTTAAATGATTTGTAATAATACAAAAAACATTTAAGAAAGGTTTCGAAAATATTTCATAAAAACCTCATTAATATTTTAAAATATTTTTAAGATCTTAAAGAATTAAAAAATTTTTCAGAAGATTTTATAAGGCTTTACCAAGATCTCAAATTTTAAATAATTTAAAATAATACGAATCATTTTAGAAATGTTTCGCGAATGTTTCATGAAAATCTCATGAAGATTTCAATATATTTTGAGTATCTAAAAAGAATATTAAATTGTTTGAAAGATTTTGAAACATTTTTAAAAAGTTTTGAATATATAAATGATTTAAATTTATACGCAACAGTTTAAAAAGGTTTCGTAAATATTTCATTAAAATCTCATTAAGATTTTAAAACATTTTAAAGATCTTAAAAAGTTCAAAAATTGGCTAGAAGATTTTAAAAGATTTTACAAAGATTTAAAATATGTAAATGATATAAAAATTACACAAATATTTCAAAAATATTTCGCTAATATTTTATTAAAATTTCATAAAAAATTAAAAACATTTAAAAAATCTTTAACGATTTTAAAATTGCTTAAACGATTTCAAGAGATTTCACAAATATTTTGAATATTTAAATGATTTAAAATAATACAAAGCATTTCAGAAATGTTTCGAAAGTATTTCATAAAAATCTCATATAGATTTTAGAACATTTTAAAGATCTTGAACGATTTAAAAATTGTTTAAAAGATTACAAAAGGTTACACACATAGTTTAAATATTAAAATGATTGCAAATAATACAAGGCATTTCAAAAAGGTTTTAAAAATATTCAATAAAAATTTTAGAGGGATTTTAAAACATTTTAAAGATCTTAGATGATTTTAAAATTGTTTAAAAGACTTCAGAAAATTTCACAGATATGCTAAATATTTCAATGATTTAAAATAATACGAAACATTTAAAAAGTTTTTTGCAAATATTTCATAAAAACCTCATAAAGATTTAAAACATTTTGAAGATCAAGAAGAATTTCAGAATTTATTAGAAGATTCAATTGGATTTTACAAAGATTTCGAAATTTAAATGATTTAAAATAATACAAAACATTTCAAAAAGGTTGCGCAAATATTTCATAAAAATATCATAAAGATTTGAATACATCTTTAAGATCTTAAGAATTCAAAATTGTTAAGAAGATTTCAGAAGATTTCACAAAGATTAAAAATATTTAAGCGATATAAAATAATACAAAACATTTCAGAAAGGTCTTGCAAATATTTCATTAAAATCTCATAAAGATCTGAAAATATTTCAAAGATCTTAAACGATTTGAAAATTGTTCAGGAGATTTCGAAAGGATACAGGAATAGTTCAAATATTAAAATAATTTAAGATAATACAAGGCTTTTCAGTAAGTTTCCACAAATATTTTATAAAAATCTCAGAAAGATTTTAAAACATTTTAAAGATTTTAAATAATTTGAAAATTGGCTAGAAGACCAGAAGATTTCACAAATGTGCTGAATATTTAAATGATTTAAAATAATACAACATATGTAAAGAAATTTTTTGCAAATATTTCATAAAAACCTCATAAAGATTTAAAATATTTTGAAGATCATGAAAAATTTCAAAATTTATTAGAAGATTTAATTAGATTTTACAAAGATTTCGGAATTTAAATGATTTAAAATAATACAAAACATTTCAGAGAGGTTGCGCAAATATTTTATAAAAATATCATAAAGATTTGAATACATCTTTAAGATCGTAAGAATTCAAAATTGTTAAGAAGATTTCAGAAGATTTCACAAAGATTAAAAATATTTAAGTGATATAAGATAATACAAAGCATTTCAGAAAGGTCTTACAAATATTTCATTAAAATCTCATAAAGATCTAAAAATATTTCAAAGATCTTGAAGGATTTAAAAATTTTTTGGGAGATTTCAAAAGGTTACAGGAATAGTTGAAATATCAAAATGATTTAAAATAATACAAGGCATTTCAGTAAGGTTCCACAAATATTTTACAAAAATCTAAGAAAGATTTTAAAACATTTCAGAGATTTTTAATGATTTGAAAATTGGCTAGAAGACCAAAAGATTTCACAAATGTGCTGAATATTTGAATGATTTAAAATAATACAAAATATGTAAAAAAAATTTGTGCAAATATTTCATAAAAACCTCATAAAGATTTAAAACATTTTGAAGATCATGAAGAGTTTCAAAATTCATAAAAAGATTTAATTAGATTTTACAAAGATTTCGAAATTTAAATGATTTAAAATAATACAAAACATTTCAGAAAGGTTGCGCAAATATTTCATAAAAATATCATAAAGATTTAAATACATCTTTAAGATCTTAAGAATTAAAAATTGTTAAGAAGATTTCAGAAGATTTCACAAAGATTAAAAATATTTAAGTGATATAAAATAATACAAAACATTTCAGAAAGGTCTTGCAAATATTTTATAAAAACCTCATAAAGATTTAAAACATTTTAAAGATCTCGAAAGATTTTAAAATTTTCTAGAAGATTTTATGAGATTTAACAAAGATTTTGAAATTTAAATGATTTAAAATAATACAAAACATTTAAAAAAATGTTACGCAAATATTTTTTGAAAATCTTATAAAGATTTAAATACATCTCAAAGATCTTGAGAATTCACAATTGTTGAAAAGATTTCAAAAGAGTTTACAAAGATTTTAAACATTTAAATGATAAAGAAAAATACAAACAATTTAAGAAAGGTTTCGCAAATATTTTATAAAACTGTCATAAAGATTTTTAAACTTTTCATAAATCTTAACTCATTTAAAAATTGTTTAAAAGATTTCAAACGATTTTACAAATATTTTGAATATTTAAATATTTTGAAATAATACAAAGCATTGAGGAAAGGTTTCGCGAAAATTTCATGAAAATCTCATTGAAATTTGAATAAATTTCAAGGACCTGAAAAGATTTAAGAATTTTTAAAAAGATTTTGGAAAAATTTTACATAGATTTCGAATATTTCAATGACTTAAAATAATACATAGCAGTTCAGAAAGGTTTCGTAAATATTTCATTAAAATCTCATAAAGATTTTAAAACACTTCAAAGGTCTCAAAAGATCTAAAACCTGCTTAAAAGATTTTAAAAGATTTCACAAAGATTTAAAATATATTAATAATATAAAATAATACAAAACATTTCAGAAAGTTTTCGCGAATATTTCATTAAAATCTCATAAAGATTTTAGAACATTTCAAACATCTTAAAAGATTTAAAAATAGTTTAAAAGATTTCCGAAGATTTCACGAATATTTCAAATATATAAATAATTCAAAATAATACAAAGCATTCTAGAAAGGTTTCACTAATATTTCATAAAAATCTCATAAAGATTTAAATATATTTCAAAGATCTTAGGATATTTCAAAATTGTTTGGAAGATTTCAAAAGATTTTACAAAGATTTAAAATATTTAAATGATTTATTATGATACAAAACATTTTAGGAATTTTTCGGAAATATTTCATAAAAATCTTATAAAGATTGCGAAATATTTCAAAGATCCTAAACGATTTTAAAGTTGTTTGAAAGATTTTGAAAAATTCTATAAGGATTTAGAAAATTGAATTGATTTTAGAAAAATACAAAAGATATCAAAAAAATGTCACATGTACTTTATAGAATTCATAAGGATTAAAAATGATGTCAAGGATTTCAAAGATTTCAACGAGAAATGCACCATATTTCACAGATTTCAAAAGATTTTATATTTTGTAACGATTTTGAAAGGTTTGAACAAATTTAGGAAAATTTTTAAGATTTCAAACGGACACAAATGATTCCACAAATAAAGATTAAAGGGTGATTTCAGAAATTCCTTAAAGATTTCATAAAAATTTCAAAGGTTCAAACAAGAATTCATAAGGATTTCTAGGTTATTAAAATTTTTTACAAAAATTTTTTATGATTTCATAAGATTTCTCAAAAATTTTACAGAAGCTCAAAATTTAACAAAGATTTTAAATACTTTGAAAGATGCTAATGAATTTCCAAAGATTTCGCAAAGATTTCAAAGATTTTAGTAAATACAAAGATCTTACAAAGATTCATGGTTTTGCTTTCTTTAGAGATTGTTTCCTAATAAAAAATAAAATGGTAATTTTTGTGCATGTATAGCAAACGGTTATTTCACTATTTGATGTGAAAAAGGAGACCTAAAAAAACTGTATCTTTTGACCTGGAAAACCTGGAAAAGACCTAAAATTTTGTTTTAGAGAATCGCTGGACACTCTGGTGATAGGATCAAAATGATTTTTTTTAATTTTGAAGCTATTTTTCGTTAAATCAAAAAAATATATATATACGTTAAAGAAAAGGTATTTTAATCCGAAACAAATTTTTTCTGAGTGTAAAATAGAGTGCAAATTAAATTAAACTAATTCTTACTTAGAAAAAAGATTAAAATTATAAGAACATTTATATTATTATCATTAACAATTTAATTAAGGATGATCGCCGATGCTAATAGCAGATTGTCAAAATAAAATCTTTCGCATTTGAGACTGATTCAGTCTTTACATAGAAACTAAAACTAATATAACTAACGATAAGTAGGAAATCACTAATCCCATTAATCCAAATATTTACTGATTCAGTTGTGAAAAGCTACTAATTTTTTTCTAAAAATATATTGATTTATAAAAAATATATTAATTTATTGAAAATTCATTATTTTATTTAAAATGTATTATAATAATCAAAAGGCATTACTGTCAGCCTTGTCAATAAGCTCCGTCATCTTCACTAGCAGAACGGTTTTAAATGGCATCACTCTGAAATAAAAAAACAAGTCATTCTTTACGAATTTAATCTACTTCCCCTCACTTTTTTCTATAAATAAATGTAAGGTCATGACTTTAAAAAGTGAAATTTGTAAAAAAATATTATTTTTTTTATTTACATATACAAAATGTATTTTTTTAATTTTTATGCATATCGCCCCCAAATTTGTTTAAATTCACAACAAAATAAATCTTTGTAAAAAATTATATTTAGAGGTTCCACATGCCCTATGATGCTTGACACGTCTTTCCCATGAGGAAAAAATACGGTTTTGTAAATTTAAGTCAGAATTGCTAGTATAAGGTAAATTTAGTTTAAATGCAATACTCTTCTTCACAACTAGGCATGCAGTACAAACAAAATCTTACTTTCTAAATATCACCCCTATACTTTTTTTGATGGGGTTTAAAAAAAACCCTATAAGTTAAAAATTTGGTTTTGCGAGCTTTTGACACTAATCAGAATTTTTTGCTGCGCTTCGATAGAAAAATATTTCTCATACATAAAATGCTACAACATACTCACAGTTAAATGTTTACATAAATTATATAAACAATTTATTATTATTTTAAGTAGTTTTTTCTTCGAATACATTCAGAAAGTCGCGTTTCTTAAAAATTTTTCATCTTATTTTCAACTTTTTATATTGATTTAAGTAATAATTAAATAAATTTACCAAAAATAATTGTTTAAATAAAAAATCATTCATAATAATAATATTATTTTAGGATAATGCTGAAAGTTGTAGTGCTTTCTAAAAATTTCAACATTTGATTTACTTTTTAATTAGAATGAGGTAATACACAGAAATGAATTTTTTAATTTTTTCTTATCATTTTTATTAAAATATATTGTGGATAATTTCTAAAAATTAGAGTATTTTCGAAAATTTTCAAAAGTTCGCTTTTCACTTAGCATGCTGTCGCAGTCAATCAAATTCAACCAGAATAATTGTATAAGCAAATTATTATTGTTCATAACTATTTTCTCCTATAGCAATGAAAGATAGTTGCGGCTTTTTAAAAAAAATTTAACTTCTTGTCCACTTTTTAATTAGTGAAATATTAAACAATGCAAATAAACAAACATAATTATGAAGACAGTTTATCATTGTTTAAGACTGCCTTCTCTTAGTCAAATGCTAAAAAGTTGCTACTTTTTTGTTCTTTTAGTTATTATTAGATTTTCACTTAGGAACAAATAATAAATATTTCGCTCCCAAAGAAAAATTTTTAATTTTAAAACAACACAACTTTTCAGTGATTATCTAAGTTAAAATAGTTATAAGCAATAATAAATTGTTTAAACAATTGTTTTGTTTACTTGCATAAATAATTACTGTTAATGTTGAAATAATTTTAAGTTTGAAGTGACTTCAAGAAATAGAAAATTTAATTTTTTGAAGATTTTAAATAAAAAATTAAAAGCTTTTTAAAAATGCTGAAAGATTTCAAGAAAATACATTTTTTTTTAATTCCAAGGAAAATTTAAAATGATTTTATCTCTAAAAAGATAAATTTTAAGATAATGTGTGAAAAGATTTCAAAGATTTGAAAATATTGGTGTAAATTGTGAAAAAAGAATCTGGACATTTTAAGGTAATTTTTTAATTTTTAAATATTTTTTGAAAATTTCTGAAAGAATTCGAATCTTTAAAAAAATATATATTAAAGCTTTTCGAAAATTTAAAAATAATGGAAATATTTTTTTAAAAATTAGAAACAAATTGTTGATTTTTGTAGTTGATGGAATAAAAGGTGCAGATGAATTTTAAGTATTTTAAAAGGTTTTAGGATAGTAATACAAATATTTTCTAAAGATTTCCGAGAAAATTAAAAAAATTGATCTTTTATATAAAAAAAAATTAATTTCAACAAAATATTTCAAAAGAATTAAAAACAATTTATAAGATTTCCAAAAGTGTACAAAAAAAAATCTAGAAGATTTTAAGGCAAGTTAAGAATAATTATTCATGTCAGTTTAAAAGATATTTAGGAATCTTAAAAGCTTTGAAGTGATAAGAAATATTTGAAAATTTGTAAGATGTTCAAAAATCAATGAAAATTTTTTTAGTCTTTGTCCAATATCCACGAGTGGTGAATATTTTTTGAGGCAAACTTAGGTTTTCCTACAATTTTAAAAAATTCTATAAAACAAAAAAACTTTATTAGAAATTTTCTTTATAAGTTTTTGGAATATCTGCAATTTAAAAAATTTCTGCAAAGTAAGGCACTTAAATTCGAAATCTCTTGAGTTTAAACTTTTTAAACTGAGATTCATAAAATTTTTAATTCATTAATATTTTATTAGAGGCTAAATAATTCACATGTAGAAAACGGAAGCTTTTAACAATTAAACAATTTTAAATTCATTGTTCAACTGTAAAATTATACATATTTAAATTTTAAAACATTTTATGAATTGAATCTATGGTTGAAAATTTATTTTCTTGGCAAAAAATTAACTTTCTTTGTTGAACATTCATCTTTTTTTTGGTTGAAAATACAACTGTTTTATTAGAAAAACATTCTCTTTTCAGCATGAAAATTTATTTCTATTTGTCAAAATTTCAACTTTTTTTAGTCTAAATTTTGATTTTTTATTTGAAAATAAATCTGCTTCGTTAAAAATTAAACTCTTTTGTTAAAAATTTTTTCTTTGGGTTTAAAAAATTAATCTTTTTTGTTAGACATTCAATCTTTTTTTGTTGAGAATCTAATTATTTTATTGAATATAGAACAATTTTTTTAGAAATTTGTACTTTTTGTGGAGATTTAAACTACTTTGTTAAAAATTAGTCTTTTATGTTAAAAATTTGATATTTTCAATTAAATTTTCTTTTTTGTTGACTCAGCAACGATTAGTCTAACCACTTAAGTTACAAGTTAAACTATAATTTGTGAAAATATTCTTTTGTTTCTTTTAGGATGTATCATTTTCGTGAAAAATGCATCCTTTTGGTTAAAAATTTCACTATATTATTCTAAAATTAATTATTTCGTTAATAATTAAACAATTTTGTTGAAAACACATAATTTTGTTTAAAAATTTAACTTCAAAAATGTTATTCTTTTTAAAAAACAATTAATTGTTTTATTAAATATTTATCCTTTTAGATAAAAATTAAACTAATAGTTGGGTACAAAATTTATCTATTTGATTGCTTAAAAATTCTACAATTCAGAATATATGATTTTTATTGTCTCGAAAATCTGTCTGGGTTCGAAATTCCTCTCTTTTATTAGAATCTCATCTTTTTGGTTCATCTGGTTCTGGAATTTTTTCAGTAAGACCAATAGATACAAAAATAAGAAAGGTTGAATAAAAGTCCTTAATAATAAATTATAATTTACTTTTTAAAAATTAAACATTTTGCAAACTTTTTTGGCATCACTTTCTAGAATCCTAAAACTACCCTAACGCTTGAATCAACAAGTACAAGTTGTATTTTAAGTAACTAATACGTGCAGTGAAATAAAATTAAGAGTTATGAAATTGTTATAACTGATCTGCTGGTACAGCATGTGGTCTAAACTATGAAACAGGTTAGCAAAGTAATAAGAGATTAAAATTTAATGTTTATTTTTAATACCATTTACATGAAAGTTTGCATCTTACTCCACACATTGAAGAAATCGCGTTAGAGGTTATGCATTAAGGGAACAGGTGGCATTGCCGCAAGCATTGAGGGATCTAGTTGGCTCGGTTTTGCGGACCGTTCTTTTATGGACTTCCTTTTGGCGGCGAAGCACCACTCGCGACGCAGGAGAGAATGGTATGCGGATTGGCTCGCGCTCCCATTCTTACGTCTGAAAACGAGTTTCGCTTGACAAGGTCACTAGGAGGGGCTTCGTGCGATTGGGTCGCGCGCACAATATAAAACTTTACAAGCGTGGAACAAACGTCAAAGCCACCTTTGAGCTGTACATTTCCAGAAAAGTTTTAAAATTTTTATTGCTATAACCAATCCGCTTATTACTAATTAATACTTATTTCGTCCAAATAATAAATAATGAATAACAAAATCGTTTTGACAGGTGAATTTCGTGAATGCATTTTTTTATGGTTTAGCCCTTCTTACCGGGTAGTGGTAAACGTTGATTTAAATTTACTACAACAAAACACTTTTCGTTAATTTTTTGGTCTACCGGACATTCCTTGATTTCTTCTTCAGTCATTTTACTGATTTTTCCGGTTTTCATGTTTATTTTTATCCGCTTTCCATCTGAAGGATCTTTGTATATCGGACGCAGAAATCGTTCATCATCAATTATTGCAAAAACGTCACCACTCTCTGTTACTAAAACGTTTTTGGTTTTCATTGGTAATTTTTCTGCGCCACCATTTGACTTTGTTTTGATTAGTTTATCATAAGGAAAAAGGTATTTTTTTAATTTGAATAGCTGGTGCGGATTCACGATGGGACTTATAGCTAGCATTCCATCAGGAAATGGACTAGGTTTATAAGAAGGAAGAGCTATTTTGCCAGGAAGACGAGAACGTCTTGTGGAAAGAAATACATAAGGTCTGACGTAACTTGAAGGTCCTCTATGTCTGCCAAGAGAAGATTCATACTGAGAAGATCCTCTATACAGTGAAGTGTTTCCGTTCTGAAAAGATTCTGCATAATGAGGAGGTCCAAAAATAGTTCCTCTATGAAAATTAAATCCAAGAGGACGTATTTGTAAACTTATAATTTCTGTAAAAAGAAAGTAAAATGGATAAATTTAACAAATGTGTACTAGTGATCTTATTTTCAAATAAAAATTTTTTTCAAATAATTCACAAAATTAAAAAAAGTGTTTAGATTATAAGTTGTTATTTATTTTTGAAGAGAATTACAAATTATTTTATCCACTTCAAAGTTATTTTTTGACACCAAAAAAATTATGATTAAGAAACGATGTTTTCAATTTAGGAAAATTATTTTTTAAGTGTTTAATTTAGCACTTAGGAAAAAAATTAGATAAAAAGAAAATTTAATTGAATTATAGAAAAATATTCATTAGCTCTGATTAAAAAAATTTCTTTTTGATTTAAAGAAATGTATTTGCTTCAAAGAAATGATTTGGTGTTTGAATAGAAATTTTTATTTGATGAAAAATGATTTTCTTTGCTTTCAGGTTATCCCTAGATAATTAAAAAAATATATCATAAGAAACTAATTTCTTTAAGTTAAAACATTATTTTTTGCATTGCTTAATTTAGTACTTGCAAAGAAAATTTTGTGATTAGAAAAAAACTTTCAACTGAAATTGAAGTTGGAAGTTATGTTGTTTTTACATATATGCTCTCTACAGCCTGCAATTGGCCAGAGCGCCCCACTATGTAGGCGGGTTGAAATTAATTGGCCAAACAACTCTTTTGGAAAAAAAAAAACCCGGGAGAGCGGGAAGCCAAATCTGATTGGTATTATATCCGCTGTCCCTATTAATGTTAATTGTTGATGATAATACTAATTGCCTTTCTTAGACGTACTAGTTTACAAAAAATCTGATAACACATTGTGACATGAATTTTACAGAAAACCCACCTGTACAAACAGATACCTTCATGCGTCCTCCCACCACCACCCATTTCAAAAGCAATCGATTATCAACTGCGTCGTTCACAGAGCTGTCTAAATAACAGATAAAGATAACTTACAGAAGGAATTAAAAAACGTCATACAAATACTAATACAAAAAAATAACACAAATAAACAAATTGATAAAGCTATAAGAAAATATACTCAACACAACAAGTCAATCCAATTTACTAAAGTAAGAGAGAGAAAA
>JAUELO010108809.1:0-17655 GCA_032357855.1 Amphibolips quercusostensackenii | reverse complement strand
GACCAGTAGAACAAAAACCGTTACATCTTTTAAATTAATTAATACCTGGTCAAAAAACTTCAAGATCTTTTAACATGAATGACATCAGTTATGGAAACGACAACGACCCTCATCTTATCACAACGGCTTCAAGATTTTTTACCAACCTTAAATCTTCCTACGAAAAAGAAGTGCTCCAAAATCTAAATACATGGTCTCAGAAGAGGTATGCGTTTACTAGACTTTGCACCAAAAACAGATTTCTTCTCAGATGTGAATCTAAAGGGTTTCTGCCAGCTCACATTATTAATTTATCTAATAATATTACATTAAATTATCCTCTTTGTAAAAGCAATTTAGACAAACAATAATTTAAAGTCAAAACACAAATTCTAAAATCTTTAATTACAGATATTGACTATAGTATTAATAGAATAAAACAAGAAATCAACGTTTTAAAAAATGTCATTAAAAACGCAGCAGTAGATAACAATATTCAATCATACCTAGACTGCAAGAATAAAATTATTCAAAGTTTTGAAAAGAATCTTATAAAAGAGTCAATAGTTGAATTTAAAAGGCTAGCTAAAAAATACTATAATTATACATTTACCAAAAAAACTAATAACAAATGGTTTATTAATCTCACTGGCAAAAATATACCAAAAGATGTTTGCTATTTTCTCAGCTTAGGGAACAAATTCTGTTTAAAAACTTATAAGAAATACAAAATAGTTGAGGAAACTCTAGCTAACGTGGAAGAAAAGATCAATTTATTTACTGAAAATAAGCGTACCGAATTTCGTACAAATATTTCCAATACTTTGAATAGATTTTTAAATAATAACTATGAAAACTGTATATAATCAGATTTTGAGGAAATAGTTAAAAGGACCAATAATTTCTTATCTCAAAAT
Source organism: Amphibolips quercusostensackenii (assembly GCA_032357855.1). Classification (NCBI taxonomy): domain Eukaryota; kingdom Metazoa; phylum Arthropoda; class Insecta; order Hymenoptera; family Cynipidae; genus Amphibolips; species Amphibolips quercusostensackenii. Next base: position 16,759 of record JAUELO010108809.1, on the reverse strand, counting down.
AAAGATATTATAACAACATGTGCTGATAAAAGCAATACAACTATTCTAATGGATAGAGAAAATTATATAGATAAATGTGAAAAATTACTTTTGGATAAAGAAGTTTACAAGTGTTTAAAGAAAGATCCTACTAGTAAAGTTCAAAACAAATTAAACTGTCTCATTGGTACTATTCTAAAAAGCGGTCACATTAATTGTGATATGGCTCGTATGCTGTAAAGTTGCAACTCCGCAGCTCCAAAATTCTACGGACTGCCAAAAATTTACAAACCTGATATTCCAATGAGACCTGTCACTTTCTTTTGTGGACCTCCTCTAACTTACTTATCATAATTCATCAGCAATCCTATCAAACTGGTAATTCATGAAACAGATTCTTACATGAAAAATAGTTTGGTTTTGAAAAACAAAATTAAAAATGTACATATTCCAGACAATTTTAAATCAGTTTCACTGGATGTTAAATCACTATTTACCAACATGCCTAAAGACTTAGTTCTAAAATGCATAAAAATGAACTGGCACAATATTAGAGAGCATACCAGTATTTTACATAATGGTTTTATTAAACTTATTGAATTTTGTATTGATAACGCTTACTGTGTTTTTCAAAACAGATATTACAAACAAATTCACGGTACTTCTATGGGGTCACCACTTTCTGGAGCCATTTTAGACCTATTCATGGAAAAACTTGGAAATGATGTTTTAAGAAAATTAAACTTTCCGTACATTTTCTTTTATCGGTACGTGGACGACATTTTTACATGCGTACCAGAAGAAAATTTTGACGACTTTTTTAAGTTTTTAATGCATACCACAATAAAATTCAGTTTACAATAGAAAAAGAAATAAACAATAGAATTAACTTTCTAGATATCACTGTTATTCGTGAAGATAATTTACTAACTACCGAATGGTATAGGAAAGAGACTATTCCTGGAAGGTATACTAATTTCTATTCTAATATTGCTTTTAAAGACAAAATCTCTATCATTACCAGTTTGACGGATAGAGCCATCGGTTTGTCTGACAGTATTTTTCACAAAAAAATTTAAAAACGTCTATGATTTATTCAGAGATAATAATTATCCCAAAAAAATCATAGAGAAATTTACAAATAGTAGAATAGAAACTCTTAATAATATAAAAAATAACCATCAAGTTATTGACACTAACAATAGTAGTAACAATAATAAACAATTTGAGATGGAAAATATTGTCGTCATACCGTATATAAAAGAACTATCTAAAGCGTATAAAATACTATATGGTCAGTACAATGTGAAAGTAGTCTTTACGTACGAAAAAGATCCCTTTCATTGTTTTTCCAAAAATAAAGATCCTACTCTGTTTGAACAAAAGACACATGTTATCTACTATATACCGTGTAAATGCGGATGTGCTTACATCGGACAAACTAGCAGTACATCAGAGTTAGGATCAGGGAACACATCAATGATTGTAAAAAAGACAAAAGAAGAACAGCTCTTGTTATACATTTACATGATAATGACCATAATTTCATTTTCCAAAAAACTAGAATCTTAGCACCGAATATAATTACAAAAAAACGAAATTTCAAAGAAATGTTTCATATTACTAAAAATGTTAACAATATCAATAAGAGGACAGACACTGGATTTTTCAGTGATATTTATCATAATATCATTATGCTGACAAACAATAGTTAAATATGCTTTCAAAAAACTATACAGTTTTGCGCGTTTTTTTTTTCAATGTCACGTGATTTCTTCTCTCCTAGATCTCATTCAATGCCACGTGATCTCATTTAATGTCACGTGATACTTTTAAATAGAATAGATCTTTCTCTTCTCCTCTGGTACCCTTCCAGCTAACATATGTTGGCCCACCATATATACATTAAAAATTATAAAAAATTAGCTAAAAGATAGGGGGAAAAAGAGAAAGACAGTTAAAATGTCCAATTTAAAATTAAATCTTACGTGTCTGATGAGAAAAATATCTCAGATCATATACATTTAGATCTGTACACCTTTCGTAGAGGTAAGTGAGGTTATGTAAAAAGAAATTTATATACGTATTAATAACATCGTTATACATTATACTTTGTATTTTAACAACTTATATATCTCTTATAGTCACTGTGAGATGATAAGGATTCATAATAGAACATCTATACTGAAGAGGTTCTCCATTGGAGAACAAAAGCTTTATGACTTTTAAAAAGTAATTAAATAAAAAATATATGTACCAGTAGAACAAAAACTGTTAAATCTTTTAAATTTTTAGAAAAGTCATTCATGAAATTAATAAGAAACAAGACTCGATTTCAACCCTTATATTTATATATTTGATATATAATACAGTGCATCTAATGTCGTAAACCCGAATTAGTAATATGCGAAACTAGGCTCGGCAATATTAAAAATATGTACAACATTTTTTCGGTACGCGAAGAGTATATAAAAAAGAGCACTGATGAAACTTTTTTTACATTAGTGAAAACGATGTTCAGTTTACGAGACTATTTTCACATGAACCTATCCGTTTTCATAAAAATGTGTACGATTTATGGTGGTTGTTAAAAATGCTTTTTCATTTAAATTAGTACACCTTTTGCTCCGTACAGTGAGAAATGCTTAGTTTTATTCAAATAAGACGGTGGGTCGAGAATAACTTTGATTAAAAATAGAATATCTGAATAAAGGATGAGAATAATTAATTGAGCGAGTAATTAGCGAACTTCTAAGTAGATCGTGGAGTAATCACGATTCGGAATGATAAAATGCATCGGAAGACAGTTGCTACTTATTATCATGAAGGATTCTATTAACTAAAATTATCTTAACAAAGAAAATGAAGTTGATAATTGGATTTATTGCGAATAATTTGAGGTATTTTATATCCTACTCCTACTTTCCTTTCTTCACCTCTACTTTACCTTACCACACCTCACTCTTCGCAACTTCACCCTTTCCTTAACTTCTTTCCAAACTTCTTTCTCTTACGCCACTCCTCACTTTTAGAGCTAAACTCTCCTTTCCATACTTTTTTTCTTGACCTATCACTTTCTATTCCCTACTCACCTGAACCACCCTATTGACCTCTTTTTACTTTCTTTACTATCCTCCCTTACTAGCAATTAATATCCCAACTTCCAATAACTTCCACTATATCACATCCCTAATTTCCACTTTACTTCTTGTACATACTATCTGCTAACTTTGTTTTAATTCCTATGTATTACCTTCTTTTCACTTAGTCGACTAACAATCCCTTTCCCCTACATCTCTTCCCTGACCATCATTTTATATTTAACTCACTTAAACTACACAACTAGTCCACCCATCACTTGCCTCGCTCGCCTCCCTCACCTCCACTCATGTTTCCTCCTTCCCCTCCTTTCTCTTCTTCTTCTCCCTAATTTAACCTTTACTTTCTTTACTTGGCTCATTTATGCTCACTTCTTCTTTCCTCATTTCCCATACTTCCCACCTTACTTCCCATACTTCCTATATTATTTTCCACACATCTCACCTTATTTCCCATACTTCCCACCTTATTTTCCACACTTTCCACCTTATTTCACACACTTGCCACATTATTTCCCACACTTCCTACCTTATTTCCCACGCTTCCTACCTTATTTTTCACACTTCCTATCTTATTTCCCACACTTCCCACCTTATTTCACACACTTGCCACATTAGTTCCAACACTTTCTACCTTATTTCCCATGCTTTCTACCTTATTTTTCACACTTTCTACCTTATATCCTACACTTCCCACCTTATTTCCTCTCACTTCCCTACTCCTTCTTACTTCCCCTACTTTCCCTTTGCAAATGTTGAGAATTTTTCATCGCTGAAACTTTTGATGGCTATGAAAAACTTCTCGAGAGGATTTTTCGCGTAAATAACGATGGCGACAGAAAGTTGAATGAATGAACATCTTACCTTTAGGGAAGCCATGTCGGACACAGATCGATGCGTCTGAATGGTTTCTAGCTGGTCCAGACACCAGTCTAGCTCCTCCAACGTTTCCACAGCCATTTTCACGTAAGGTTCTTCTGAAATGAACGTCAAAAATATATGAAAAGTTTTTAAGTGAAATTTAAAACTAAAGGGAAATTCCCCCCCCCCCCCTCCCGAAAAAAACCTTCTTCACTTGAATGACAAATTGATTAAGTTCGTAGCGCCACCTCAGTGCTATATTATAAAGTACAGTTTATGTATTTTTAGTGTGCGATTAACTTTCTTAAAACACAAATTTAAAAAAAAATATAAAGTGAAAATTACTAAAATGTTTTAGTTCATTGCTATTCATGTTGTGAACTGATTAATTAATATGTGTACGTTTGTTCAAAATTAGTTTTAGAGATTATTATAATAAATTAAATGTACAGAAATGGAATTTTAAATAAAGAAAAAATGTTGTGAACATTATTTGAATCTTTCAATAAAAATAATTGTTAAATGCTTTTTATGTTGTGAACTAATTAATTAATTAAGAACTGATTATATTAAAACTTACATTTTCTGGAATTAATTCAAAAGGTAATAATTAAAAGTCCACCATTATATTTTTGCTCAGAAATTCATTCTGCTTAGTTGATAATTCTACTATTTAGTTAAAAATTCAATTATTTTGTTTAAAATGCAACTATTTTGTTAAAAGTTCATCTTTTTAGTCAAAAATTAATCTACTCAAATTAAAATTCAAACTAATTGAAAATTAATTGAATATTGGCTATTATTTTCAATGAAATTTTATTTTTCTTGCAAAATACCTCCATTGAATTAAATATATTTTTTTATATGTTTGTGATGTCGTTAAATATGTATCTGAATTCAATTTACAAAATTATATTTACATATATTTTATTTTATTTCCAAATTAGTTTTTAAGTTTATCAATAAAATAAATAAATAAAGGAATGTAATTTCAAATAAAAAATTTATATAATGTAAAAATTATTTGAATGCTTTAATAAAAATGATTTTTGACGCTTTTCATGTTGTGAACTGGTTAATTAATATATGTACTTATGTTTTTATTTTTTTGTAATTAGTTTGAAAGGTTGGTAATAAATGAAATGTACAGATATGTATTTTTAAATTTGAATAAATATTGTGAACATTATTTAAATCTTTCAATGAAAATAATTGTTTGATGCTTTCAATGTTGTAAACTGATTTATTAATTATTAACTGATTCTATTAAAACTGACATTTTCTAGAATAAGTTTTAAAAATTATTAAGAAAGGTCTAACATTTTATTTTTACTTAGAAGTTCATTTTGCTTGGTTCATAATTCTACTAATTAGTTGAAAATTTTATTACTTTGTTTTAATGCAACTATTTTGTTAAAAGTTTATCTTTTTGGTCAAAAATTAATCTACGTGGATTGATACTTAAACTAATTAAAAATTAATTAAATATTGGCTATTATTTTCAATTAAATATGATTCTTTCTGCAAAACACCTCTATAAAAATTACATATTTTTTGTATGTTTGTGATGTCGTTAAATAAGTATCAGAATTTAATTTTCAAAATTATACTTACATATATTTTATTTTATTCGCAAATTAGTTGTAAAGGTTATTGATAAAATAAATATATTCAAAAATGTAATTTTAAATTTAAAATATATATAATGTAAAAATTATTTGAATACTTCAATAAAAATAATTATTTCATGCTTTTCATGTTGTGAACTGATTTATTAATTATGAACTGATTATATTGAAACTTACATTTTTTGGAATTAGTTTAAAAAGTTTTTAATAAAAGTCTACCATTATATTTTTGTTCCGAAATTAATTTTCCTTGGCTAAAAATTCTACTATTTATTTAAAAATTAAATTATTTTGGTTAAAATGCAACTATTTTGTTGGAAGGTCATCATTTTAGTAAAAAATTAATCTACTTGGATTGAAAGTTGAACTAACTAAAAACTAATTGAAAACTAATGAAATATTAGTTACTATTTTCATAATGAAATGTTATTTTTTGTGCAAAATACCTTTTTTACAATTATATATTTTTTATATGTTTGTGATGCTAAATAAGTATCTGAATTCAATTTTCAAAATTATATTTTCATATATTTTATTTTATTTTCAAATTAGTTTTTAAGGTTTTTAATAAAATAAATATATACAGGAATGCCATTTTAAATAAAAAATATATACAATATAAAAATTATTTAAATGCTTTAATGAAAATGATTTTTTGACGCTTTTCATGCTGTGAACTGATTGAATAATATATGGACATATTTTTTTATTTTTTTGTAATAAGTTTCAAAGGTTGTTAATAAATAATAAGTACAGAAATGGAATTTCAAATTTCAAATAATTAGGTAAACATTATTTGAATTTTTCAATGAATGCTTTTCATGTTGTGAACTGATTAATTAATTATGAACTGATTATATTAAAACTTACATTTTCTGTAATAAGTTTAAAAAGTTATTAATAAAAGTCTACCATTATATTTTTGTTCCAAAATTAATTTTTCTTGGTTAAAAATTATACTATTTAGTTGAAAATTTAATTATTTTGTTTAATATGCAACTATTTTGCTGAAAGTTCATCTTTTTAGTCAAAATTAAATCTACTTGGATTAAAAGTTAAACGAATTGAAAACTAATTGAATATTGGCCATTATTTTTATAATAAAATTTGATTTTTCCTGCGAAATACCTCTATCACAATTATATATTTTTTATATGTTTGTGATGTTGTTAAGTGAGTATCTGAATTCAATTTTAAAAATTATATTTACACTTATTTTATTTTTAAATTAGTTTTAAAGGTTATCAATAAAATTAATATATTTAGAAATGCAATTTTAAATTTTAAATTGAATATAAAGTAAAAATTATTTGAATGCCGTAATGAAAATAATTGCTTGATGCTTTTCATGCTGTAAACCAAAAAAATATAATGTTGGAATTTTATTTTTTATTTCTATTACTCTATTTTACATTTCTTTTATAATTATTTTATTTAAAACTGTAGCTATTTCATTTTTAGTTAAAAATTTTTCCATTATGAGTTGAAAATTCAACTACTTGGCAGGCAATTCATATATTTCGTTGAAAATTCATCTATTTGGGTAAAAAATTGATTTTGTTCATTAACAACTAATTATTTTGTTTAAGAATTTGACTATCTTGTCAAAAATGTTTTAAAAAATTAAATTTAACTGGTTCAAGATTCGTTTTTTGTTTTTGTTAACATTTTTTGTTTTTGAACTAAAACTTTATTAATTTCATTTATGTTTGAACATTGATCTTTTTTAGTTAAAAATTTGTCTTTTTTAATGGAAAATTAAATTTCTTCTTAAGAATTCTCCTTTTCTGGTTTAAAATTTGTCTAAAACATTCATTTTTTTGTCTTGAAAAAAAAATCTTTTTTGTTAAGAAGCCAACTATTTGGTTAAAGATTCTACAATTTTGTTAAAAATTCGTTATTTTCATTTATTTCAGCAATTTGATAATTCATGTTTTTCTAAATAAAAATTATTATTTTTGAAAGTCAAAATTAAACTATTCTATTTTTGGTGTTAAACCTTCCTTTTTAGTTAAATATTTTACTATTTCATTAAAATTCATGTATTTGATCAAAAATTAATTTAAATCTAATAGTGCAGTTTTAAAACCAGAAAGGCGAGTTCTATATAAAAATATATAAATTTTTAATCAAATGAGATAAATTCAAAACCAAAAATTTTCAAGAAAACAGTTGAAAGTTTGACCAAACAAGATGAATTCTTAAAAAAAATAGTTAAATCCTTGTTGAAAAAAAAATAATTTTCAAGCAAACGGGTGCATTTTTTACACAAAACAAATAAATTATTAAATCAAAAAAAAATATTTAACTAAGAAAGATTTTTCAGTCAAGAAAAAAAAAATTCTGTAAGACAAATTTTTTGTCTGTGCACCTTCGAAATCAATGATAATGTTAGAAACAAAAAGATTCCCTCTCTCGATTTAGAAAAAAAATTACAAACCAAAAATTTTTCCCTTCCATCTTAAAAAAAAAATTTTTAAATAAAATATTACTCTTTTTCAATTAAAAAAAAAGTAAACTAAATTATATTTCTGCCCGCTAAAGAAAAATTGAAGAATTTTCAATAATTGATGAACAATTAATTTTAAAAGTTTCGGAAATTGTATTTCAATTCTTTTAAATTGAAAACAATTAAATAAAAAGAAGGAAAAGGAGAAAAAGGAGGAGAAGAAAGAGGAGAATGAGAAGAAGTAGGAGGAGGAGAGGGAGAAGAAGAAGGAGAAGGAGGAGGCGGAGAGAAGGAGAAGCAGGAGCAGAAGGAGCAGAACACGGAACAGGAGGAGCAAGAGACGGAAGAGAAGGACGCCGAGAAGTAGAAATTTAAGAAGGAGAATAATGAAGATTGAAAGATTGGAAAATTTGTAATAGATTGGAAATTAAGTTTAAAAAATGATAATTTATTATTATTTTGTACTTCAAAATATTAAAAATTGGACTAAAAAGATTAAATAAAAAATTCCCTATTATGTTAAACTGAAAAAAACCTTATTATACTACAAGAAATAATAGTGATCAGGCTATGGTTCGAGAAGGTTTAAATAATAAAAAAATAAATAAACAAACCACCACCAGGCATATCGATATCAGAATCTTTTGAATTAAGATTTTAATTTAGATCACTAAGAACTACACGGATTTGACGGGAGAATTGTAAGTACTTTTTTAAAGTTCAAACCTTTAAGTTTGAATTTACTACCTGGAACTTTTATGAAGTACCACTTACGTCATCTCCTTATCTCGAGAAGCTGAATTGTGCACTCATCTTTGATAAAGTGCTGCAATTTGTCAGTTAGAGTTTAAGTGGAAAGGATGGATCAGAAGAAGTTGTTAAATATCGTTCTCCATTTCTTTGCATCATAAATCACTTTATCATTTATAAATTATGATTTAATAATTTATTTTTAATTTGTATGAATGTGAACGTCTTAAAATCGTCGAAAAAGGTAAAACAAATTACATCTTTGAGATGTGCTTGAGAGAGTATAAGAATTTCGTAACTAACGTTCAAATAGTTGAATTTTTAAGACAAAAAAAAAGAATTTTTTATAAAACAGTTGATTTTTCAAACATTATTTTTAGAAATTCAGAGAGAAGTGAGGATGAGAAGAAGTGGAAGAAGGAAGAGGAAAAGGAGCAGGAGAAAAGAAGCAGAAGGAGGGACTGAAGACGGAGGAGGAGACGGAGAAGGAAAAGGAGGAGGAGGAGACTGAGAAGGAAAGGAGCAGGAGACGGAAGAGAAGGAGGACGAGAAAGAGGAAAAGGTTAAGGAGAAGGATAAGGATAAAAAGAAGGAGAGGGAGAAACCAAATATTTTAATTTTAACTGACAGGCCGAGAGTAAATGCAGTGAAGAATAAATTGCAGAAGAGAAGCGGTTTTAGTTTTCGTATCAACGCCAAAAAAGTTTTTAAAAATTACGGGAGTTCAATTTTCAACTACGTAATTGAATTTTCAATTTAAGAGTAATTTATTACAAAAAATGGCGAAATAAAAATAAAATAAATACATTTTTTAACTAATTATAAACTTTTAACTAATAACAATCAATTTTCAACGAAAAATATAATAATTAAATTTTAAGTGAAAAAAATTAATTTAAGAAAAATAATTGAAAAGAAATGTTGAATTTTCAACCAGAACGATGGCTTTACAAATAATGCAATTAATTTTTAGGGAACAAGTTTAATTTTCAACAAGTAGTAATTAAATTTTAAACTAGCACGATTAATTTTCTAACAAATAACATGAATTAACAATACAATACATAAATTTCAAACTACTTTGACAAATTTTTAACTAAAAATAGAATAATAAAATTTTCACTCAAAAAAATGATTTTTAAAAACAAATTTTCAACAAAGTAGTTGAATTTTCAGCAAAAGAGATGGCTCTTCAATTAGGAAGATGAATTTTGAACCAAAAAAGATAAACTTACAATAAAATTTATCAATTTTTAACGAGATTGTTAAATTTTAAACCAAAAACGATCAATTTTCAACCAAAAACAAAATAACTAAATTTTTAGGTAAAAAATTATTAAAAAAAAGAATCTTAAAAGTAGTTAAGTTTTCAACCAGATAGATGGATTTTCAAAACACAAAATAAATTATCAACAACAAAGTTAATTTTTCAAACAAGTAGTAACTAAATTTTCAACCATGAAGATTAATTTTCTTTTAAAGAAAATAAATTTACAATAAAATATATAAATTTCTAACCAAACTGTTAAATTTTTAAAGAAAAATAAAAGAATGCAATTTTCCGTTAGAAAAATTATTAAAAAAAAAACAATTTTCAACAAAATAGTTAAACTTTTAGCAAGAGAGGTGGATCCTTAAATAATAAAATAAATTTTCAAGATGGGAGTTCAGTTTTCAATCAAGAAAATTAATTTATCACCAACAAAAGACAAGCTTACAATAACATTAATTAATTTTTTACGCAATTGTTGAATTTATATTTTAAAACGATCAAATTCAAACAAAAAACAAAATAATTAAATTTTCAGGTAGAAAATTTATTTAAAAAAAAGTATCTGAAAATTAGTTGAGTTTTAAACCAGAGAAATCAATTTTTAACCAATAAAATGGATTTTTAACAAAGAAGTTAAATTTTCCACCAAGTAGAAACTGAATTTTCAACAAAAAAAAATTAATTTCGCCCCCAAAAAAGATGAATTACAATAAAATATGTAAATTTCTAACTAAATTGTTAAACTTTTAACCAAAAATAGAAGACTGAAATTTAAATTTAAAAAATAAAGAAAAAAAACAATTTTTAATTAAACAGTTGAATTTTCAGCGAGACCAAAAAAGACGAATTTACAAAAAAATTTCTAAATTCTTAAAGAAATTGTTTGAATTTTTAAATAATAACGATCAATTTTTAACCAAAAACAAAGCAGTGAAATTCGCACTTAAAAAATTAGTATAAAAAAAATTTTAAATGGTGTATCACCTTCCAATGAATAAAGTACACCCTAGGGGGTGGGGTGTGGGTAAATTTTTGCGTCAGCAAGAAAAAATTTTTATTTTCAAAAGGGCAAACCCCCACTCCCTAGGGGCAAGAGAAGGTAACTTAAAAATTTCAAAAAAGAAAAAAATTTCGAAAAAAAAATTTTGAATAAAACATACCTATTTTTCAATAGAGAACCTAAATCTAAAATAAAAATTATAGGTTTCCATTTAAAATTTAAAAGTTACTCTTGCGCCTCTAGGGGGTGGGGTTTAAGGTTAGTTTTTGCAGGGTCGTTTTTACCCCTCGAAAATAATAAGTTTTTATTCAGGAAATTTTTTTTGTCAGATGCGTATTTCTTGAGATATTTCAATGTTTCAAGATAAAAGAATCACCTTGATGATAATACATAATATATAATTACAAATAATATATAATATGAAAAAAATGAATTGCATCTAAACTGCCAAAAAAACGCAAACCTGATACAGTTAATAAATTGTATTTAATCAATATAACCTGCTTGATTCTCAAAGTGAAAATTTTTCAAAAAATAGATATTATTTAAAAACCTGATGTAGCGCATGAAGTCACTTTTGAGTCAGTTCATAGGTGTTAGTAAGAACATAAGAATTTTATAACTGACGGTCAAATAGTTAAATATTCAAGACAAAAGAATAATTTTTTTAGAAGACAGTTGAAATTTCGAAATTTACTTGTAGAAATTTGGAGAAAAAGGAGAAGGAGGAGAAGAATAAGAAGAAGGAAGAGAAGATGAAGCAGGAAAAGGAGAAGGAGAAGGAGGAGGAGACGAAGAGAAGGAGCAGGAGAAGGAACTGAAGACGGAGAAGCAGACGGAAAAAGAAAAGGAGCACAAGCAGGGGACGAGGGAGAAGGAGAAGGAGAAGGAGGAGGAGAAGAAGAAGGAGAAGAAGGAGAGGGAGAAGCCAAATATATAACACCTTTCCGAATTTTCTTGAAAAATCCAAAAATTTAAATTTTAATCGCATAAAAATAATTAAAAATCGAAAATTCGATTTTGCTGTTAAACTATGCACGATAACGAAAAAGATGAATAAACAAAAATAATGCAACCAAAAAATATCTACTAATTTTTCATGATATACTTTTTAATGGGACGCTTAGTTTTTGTTTCGTTCGTAAAAAATAACACTAAAAATCTAAGAAATAAAATTTTTGAAAAAAACGACAGGATGTACGAAAAAAAATAAACAAACAAAAGTTGTTTACCCGGAAAAAATCTGAAAATGTATCACCAATTTTTGTTTGATAGAAGCCATGGTTTTTGTTTAATTAGTAAAATTTTTTTAAAATTACAATTTTTAAATGAACAACACAAGTGTCGAAAAAATAAATAAATAAAAGTAGTTTACCAAAAAAAGATTGACACATTTTTTATTAATTATTTTTTGATAGGATAGGCAAGTTTCGTTTTAATCGTGAAAAATTGAAATATAAATTGAAATCAGTTCATAATAATAATGTATATAATAATATTTATAATTTTTTTTCATTCGTCATTTTAGTTGAAACGCATTTTACTGTTCAAAATTTAACTATAAAGTTGAAAATTTTATGTTGATGTAAGTTAATTTTTTTAACTGTAACTATTTTAATTTTTTCTGTATTTTGTTGAAACTTTGTCTCTTGTGATAAAATATTAATCTTCTTCATAACTAATTCTTGGTTGAAAATTCATTTTTTTGTTGAAAATTTAACTATCACGTCAAAATTTTTTTAAAAATTCAAAATTTCCTTAAAGCTTAATGCATTTTGTTAAAAATTATTCTTTTTTGGTAGAAAATTAATCTTTTTGGTTGAAAATATGTCTTCTTAATTGAAAATTAAGTTTTTTAATAATTATCTTTTTTAACTGCAAATTGAATTATACTATTTTTTGTCGAAAATTTGTCTTTTTTTATAGAAATGTAATCTTTTTGTTTAAAAATTGAACTTTTTTGTAAAAATTTAATTATTTAGTTGAAAAATAGTTTTTTATAGGGGGTGGGGGTTCACTATTAACTTTTTATACTGAAAAATTACCTATTTTATTTTTTATTCTAAATTTATCTTTTTTCTTATGAATGTTAATGTATTTTGCTAGAGATTAAACTTTTTGGTGAAAAATTATTTTTTTTTTGTCTGAAAATTCATTTCTTCATTTAAAAACTATTTTTTTATCAAAAATTAATGTTTTTATAAAAAATTAATTTTTCAATTAAAAATTAATTTTTGTATAGAAAATTAATTTTTTTATAGAAAATTAATTTTTTTAATTGCAAATTTAACTATTACATTTTTGTCGAAATTTCATCTTTTCTTATAGACATTTAATCTTCTTGGATGAAAATTTATTTGTTTGATTAAAAATTCAATTGTTCAGTAGAAAACTTATTTATTTTGTTGAAAATTTGTCTTTTTTATAGAAAATTTATCTTTTGGGTTGAAAGTTCCATTATTTTATTAAAAATTAATTTTTTTATCACAAACTCATTATTTTCGTTAAAAAATGATTTCTGTGGTTATAAATATAACTACTTAGTTTAACTATTCACTTACTTTGGTAAAAAATGTACATGTTCTGTTGTCGATTCAACAAAAATATTTTCTTCTTTTTGACTTGAAAACAAAACATACTTATTAAGATTTTTGGTCATTATTCACTAAAAATTCTTTTTTGGTTAAGAACTTCAACCTCTTGTCGAAAATTCCTTTTTTTTGAAAAATTTTTTTTTTTGGCTAAGGATCATAATAACTTGTAGAAAATTTTTTTTTTTTTGTTTATTTCAATCGTTTTTCATTAAAAATTAAAATATTTTTTGGTTTTCTATTTCTTGGTCTTACGTAATTTGTGCATGACCCTTTTATGAAATTTTTTATGACTTAAGTTCATTTTAGATATAAGTCTCTATATTATTATTATTAAGATATTTTTAAATTTTTTTTCTTTTATTTGTGCCCCTAATAATTGATTTTGCACTGAAGGGAGGTTCCCCCTACTTAGAAAGTCGAGAGAAAGGTTCAGGAGACGTTATAAAATAAATTGTTTTGTTTATTAATTATCAACAGTTGCTTTGTAATTTTTATAAGAGTAAAAAGAAAAAAAGAACAAGCAGGTAAAGAGGTAGGAAAAGGAGAGGGAGCAGGAAAAGGAGCAGGGGACGAAGACAAAGAAGGAGGAGACGAAGAGGAGGAGCTGGCTATGGAAGAGGAGCAGCAGGAGAATAAGCAGCAGGAGAAGGAGCAGCAGGAGAAGGAGCAGGAGAAGGAGCAGGAGACGGAGAGGAAGGATTAGAAGGAGGAGAATAAGAATGAGCGGAAGGAGTAGGAGAAGGAGTAGAAAAAGGAGCAGGAGCAGTAGACAGAGAAGCAGGAGACAGAGGAGACGGAAAAGTGAAGGAGAAGGAGAAAAGGGAGAGCGATAATGCCACCTGCAGTGAAGATTACTTACTTTAAGATACTAATGTATGTAAAATAATTACTTTAATTTATTTAAATGTTAAGACAATATACGCGCTAATAAATTAAAATTTAAATAATTATTTTTCTTTGACTTGTTCTATCAATCATTGATTACCCACTGTAGGCTGCATTATTCACTGCAGGGAAGTTTTCCCTACTAAGAAAGTCGAAAGGAAGGTTCAAAAGCAGTTATAAAATAAAGTCCTTTGTTCATTCATAATCAACAATTGCTTTGTAATTTGTATAAATGTAACAATAAAAAAAGAAAAAGCAGAAAAGGAAGTAGAAAAAGGAGGAGCAGCAGGAAAAGGAGCAGAGGACGGAGGAGAGGGAGGACGAGAAGGAGAGAGAAAAATGAGTGGAAGAAGTAGGAGAAGGAGTAGGAGAAGGAGTAGTAGAAGGAGCAGGAGAAGGAGCAGGAGGCAGATGAGAAAGGTAAGTGAAGGAAAAGGAGAAGGAGAACGAGAAGAAGGAGGAGGAGAGGGAGAGCGACAATGCTACCTACAGTAGATAATCATTATATAAAAAATAATGCTTTATGTAGAATAATTAGTTTTATTTAATTGAAAGTTAAGGCATTATGCGTGTTGACAAATTGAAATTAAAATAAAGTATTTTTATTTTATTTCTGCTTTTAATTAATGATTATATACTGTAGGTTGCATGATCAACTGTGGGAGGTTCCCCATATTTAGAAAGTCAAAAGGAAGGTCCAGAAAAAGTTATAAGATAAATTCCTTTGTTTATTTATTATGAACAATTGCTTTGTAAATTTTTTATTAAAGTAAATCCTTTGTTATCGCAAAAAAATAAAGCAAATAGAGCCTTTGAAATGCGCTAGAGAGTACAAGGGATTTCTAATTAAAGGTCAAAATCGAATGAGCTCTCGAGGCAGAATCAACTTATCTACAGAAGAGATCAAAGCCGTTCTGGTTCACAACCTCACTAAACATTTCAATTTTTTGAATTATTTATTATTGATTTTATTAATTCTGATTTATCTGTTTTTTTTTCATAAAATCTTTTTTTACTTTTGTTATTTTCGCTGCAATGATCAATGTCAAAACTAAAAGCAATTGAATTTAATAATAATAATAATTGCATTTTAAAAAAAATATACTTTCAACCAAGAATTTTTTTCACAAAAAAAATATGATATAAAAAAATAATTGTCAACAAACCAATTAAAATCTTGAAAAATAAAAAAAAACTTTTTAACCAAAAATTTCATTCTCAAATTAAAAATGTGAATTTCCGTTAAAAAAAATACTTTTTTCACCCGAAAATAAGAAATTAAAAAAAAATTATTTTTCTACCAAATAGGTCACTTTTAGAATAAATCATTAAATTTAAAACGAAAAAGTTGATTTTTAAACGCGAAAATTTATAATTTCAACAAAAAAGCTAATTGTCTATTTCGCAGTTCACAAGATGAATTTTTTCTCAAAAAGATAAATTTTTAAAAGAAAAATAATTAATCTTTAACCGAAAAATATTATTTCTCAATAATAAATATCATAGTTGATATTTAAACTAATTTTTTTATTTTTAAATCCAGAACAGACGAGTTTAACAAAAAAAAGACTAATTTTCAATAAAATAGTTGAATCCTCAATGAAAATAGATTGATTTTCAACTAAATAGTTGCAAATTTAACAAAAAAGCATGAATTTTTATTTAGAAAATATCAATTTTCATGATAAAATAACAATTTTTTATCAAAAATAGAATATTCATATTTCAAATTCTTAAAATTAATTTTAAAAATTAATTTCCGAAGCAAAAAAAAAAGATTTTATAATCGAATGGTTAAATCCTGAACCAAAACTGATCATTTTTCAAGATAAAAGTTCAAAGAATGTCACAGCTTTTCGGTTCAAAATGAAAATATTTTTTTTTGTTAGGTCAGTTTATATTAAAAAGAATTTTGTAGTTAGTAGGTAATTATTTAATTAATTAAGCAATAATTACCTCCGGGTGCCAGGATCCGTGGCTGAGGCGTATTACTGCCCTGGGCTGCACTACTCCTCCTCGATCTATATAAAAATAAAATTTTTTTTTATAAGTCATTATTTTAATCAAACATTTTCATTTATTTTTGAAACTTAATTTTTTTTGTTTTACTGTTTAATGGAATATTGAACAACAAAAAAATCAGTTTTCAAAAAAATTCCTACGATTTTATATTTATTGTGTATTAGGTTTTCTTGAGAGGCAGATACATTTTTTTATTGCACTTTTAGGAATTTTAGAAGTA
>JAUELO010108558.1:0-28653 GCA_032357855.1 Amphibolips quercusostensackenii | reverse complement strand
TATTGAGATTACTGTAATATACTTAAATTACTATGGATTACAATCAGTGATTGCTTTAGAATACTGGGATTACTCTGTGGTATTTGAATTACTCCGGATTACAAGTGTATTACTTCGGAATATTGAGATTACTGTAATATACTTAAATTACTATGGATTACAATCAGTGATTGCTTTAGAATACTGGGATTACTCTGCAGTATTTGAATTACTCTGGATTACAAGTGTATTAATTTGGAATATTGAGATTAGTGCAAAGTACTTGAATTACTATGGATTATGAGTGAATTACTTCGGATTACAATAAGTGATTGCTTTGGAATACTGGGATTACTCTATGGTATTTGAATTACTCCGGGTTACAAGTGTATTACTTCGGAATATTGGGATTATTCCAAAGTACTTAAATTATTCTAGATTACAATTGAATTACGTTGGATTACCAGCTGGGATAACCAAGTGTACCAGCGATTACTAGAGTCGTTTGACCGAGGAGTATTGCGATGGACTGGGAATATTTCACTCAGACTAAACAAAAAATTTTGATTTAACAACAAATTTTAAACTTTTTTTTAATTTTTCAGTGATTACATTACACATATGTATGACCTGTTTTTATAAATTTTAAAACTTTAAAGAAATTGTTTTGATGAAAAGTTAGACAAAAATAAAGTTTAAATTTTCTTGTTAAATAACAAATTTTTGTTTACGTGGACTGAAATATTCGCAGTCACTGGTTACACCTGAAAGACTCAGTTTCATTTCTACAAAAAAAAATCTGTTAAGAATTTTACTGTCGGTCGATTTTTGTCAAAAAAGGACACGATGGTCAGAACCATTGACATCTGGTCTGGCATCCGGTAAACTTTATCTTTATGAGGGATACTCTGAAACCGGCCGAGAGTCTCCTTCTTTTGTTCCTTCAGTAACAAAAAAAAAAAAAGGAAATTTTTTTTTCAATAGTGTCCTAGTCTCAGTAGGGATCCACAAACTACGTTAACGATTTTGGAATATTTTTTACCCACCCCCTCGTTGACAACCGTAGTTTTTCCTTTCATCCCCCCCCCCCCCCCCCAACATGAAAGTAACGAGGCCGATGGCTACACATGGATTTCATGTTTATTTTGCGTTTTTTTTACGTTTCTAATGAGTTGTTTTCTAGTAAGTAGAATTTTCGACCAGAAAGAAAATTTTTAAAACTTGGTGGAATTTTCAACAAAATATTTGAACCTTCAAAACACAGGAGAATTACAATAAAAATAATTGATTTTTTTAATAGTTTTTTTTTTAAAATAATTGTTGATCTTTTTAAAATAGCTGATTTTTTTATAAATAGTTGAATTTTTTTACAAATTTGATTTTAAAAAAGTTGATTTGAAAAAAATATTAGATTTTTTTTAAAAAGTTGAATTTAAAAATAATTGTTGAATTTAGATAAAATAATTGATTTTTATTTAATAGTTGAATTTAAACAAATAGGTGATTTTTTTAAATAAATGATTTTTTTAATTGTTAAATTTTGAAAAAAAGTTGATTTAAAAAATAGTTAATTAAAAAATTAGTTAATTAAAAAAACTAGTAAAATTAAAAAAACAGTTGAATTAAAAAAAATAGTTGAATTAAAAAAATAGTCGATTTTAAAAAAATAGTTGACTTTGAAAAAATAGTTGAATTAAAAAAAATATTTGGTTTTTTAGATAGTTGCATTTTAAAAAATAGATGATTTTTCAGTTAATTAAAAAAAATAGTTGACTTTAAAAAAATAGTAGACTTTTTTCAAATACGTAAATTAAAAAAATATAGTTACATTTTTTTTAGATAAATTATTTTCAATAGTTCAATTTAAAAAAAAGTTGATTGAGAAAAATAGTTGAATTTGGAAAAAATAGTTGATTAAAAAAAAGCAGTTGAATTAAAAAAAGCGTAGTTGATTTTTTTGAAATAGTTGAAATAAAATAATACTTGATTTTTTTTAAATAGTCAAATTTTTTCAAATAGTTGATTTAAAAAAATAGATAAATTAAAAAAAAATAGATTTTTTTAAATAGTTGATTTAAAAAAATAGTTGCATTTGAAAAAATAGTTGAATTCAAAAATAATTGATGAATTTAGAGAAAATAATTTATTTTTATTAAATAGTTGAATTTGAACAAATAGTTGATTTTTTAAAAATAAATGATTTTTTTTAATAGCTGAATTTTGAAAAAAAGTTGATTTAAAAAAAATATTTAATTACAAAAACTAGTTGAATTAAAAAAAAGTTGTATTAAAAAAAAAGTTAAATATTAAAAAAATTAGTTAAACTTATAAAAAAATAGTCGATTTAAAAAAAATAGTTGAAAAAAATAGTTAAATTTAAAAAAATATTTGGTTTTTTAGATAGTTGCATTTAAAAAAAAAGATGATTTTTTTAGTTAATTTAAAAAAAATAGTTGAATAAAAACAAAATTGTTGATTTAAAAAAATAGTTAAATTTAAAAAAATAGTAGACTTTTTTTAAAAAGGTGAATTACAAAAAATAGTTGAATTTTTTCAGATTAAATTATTTTTTTAATACTTAAATTTAAAAAGGTTGATTTACAAAAATAGTTAAATTTAGAAAAAATATATGAATTAAAAAAAGAACAGTTGAATTAAAAAAAAACGTAGTTGATTTTTTTTTAAATAGTTTAAATAAAAAAAATTTGATTTTTTTAGATACTTGTTTTTTTAAAATAACAGTTGATCTTTTTAAGATAGTTGATTTTTTTATAAATAGTTGAATTTTTCTAAATAGTTGATTTAAAAAAATAGCTGAATTAAAAAAAAATAGATTTTTTTTAAATAGTTGAATTTAAAAATAATTGTTGAATTTAGAAAAAATAATTGATTCTTATTAATTAGTTGAATTTGAACAAATAGTTTTTTTTAATAAATGATTTTTGTTTATTGTTGAATTTAAAAAAAATTTTACTAAAAAAAATTTAATTAAAAAAACTACTTGAATTGAAAAAAAAGTTTCATTAAATAAAAAGTTAGATATAAAAAAAATTAGTTAAACTTAAAAAAAAGTAGTTGAATTAAAAAAATATATGGTTTTTTGGATAGTTGTATTTTTAAAAAATAGATGATTTTTCTAGTTGATTTAAAAAAAATAGTTGAATTTAAAAAAGTAGTAGATTTTTTCAAATAGGTGAATTAAAAAAAAATAGTTGTATTTTTTTAAATAGTTGAATTTTTTTAAATTAATTATTTTTTTGAATAGTTCAATTTAAAAAAAGTTGATAAAAAAAAAAGTTGAATTGAGAGAAATAGCTGAATTAAAAAAAAAAGTTGAGTTAAAAAAACGTACTTTATTTTTTTTAAATAGTTAAAATAAAAAAAATATTTGGGTTTTTCAGATAATTGGTTTTTTAAATAATCGTTGATTTTTTCATAAATAGTTAAATTTTTTTTAATAGTTGATTTAAAAAATAGTTGAATCTTTAAAAAATAGATTTTTTTAAATAGTTGAATCTTAAAAAAATAGATTTTTTTAAATAGTTGAATTTAAAAAAATAGTTGGATTTGAAAGAATAGTTAAATTTAAAAATAATTGTTGAATTTAGAAAAAATTATTGATTTTTATTAAATAGTTGAATTTGAACAAATAGTTGATTTTTTTAATGAATGATTTTTTTTAATAATTGAATTAAAAAAAAAGTTGATTTAAAAAAATAGTTAATTAAAAAAACTAAATGAATTTAAAAAAAACAGATGAATTCAAAAAAAAAAAAGTTTGATTTTTTTTAAATAGTTGAATTTAAAAAAATACTTAAATTAAAAAAAGTCGATTTAAAAAAATAGTTGAACTTTAAAAAAATAGTCGAATTAAAAAAAAATTTGGTTTTTTATATAGCTGTGTTGAAAAAAATAGCTGAATTTGAAAAAATGCTTGTATTTAAAAAAAATAGTTGATTTAAAAAAAAGTTGATTTAAAAACAATAGTTAAATTTAGAAAAAAATAGTTGAATTTAAAAAAACGTAGTTGATTTTTTTTTTAATAATTGAATTTAAAAAAAATTGTTAAATTTTTTGAATAATAAATGACTTTTTTAAAAATAGTTTTAAAAAAATTTGAATATATGAAACAATAGTTGAATTAAAAAAAATTGTTGCAGTTTAAAAAAAATACTTAAATTTTTAACTAAAAAGATGACTGAATAATATAGTTGAATTTCAAACCTTCAAAGATGAATTTTCAACATAATGTAATTTTTATATAAGAGAGATGAATATTCAACCAAATAGTTGAGTTATCCACACAAAAACCATAAGGTTTAAACCAAAAATGGAATACTAAAATTTTTAATTTAAAAAATTAATTTTTCGACAAAAAACAAGGTTTTCTACTTAAAGTTAAATAGTTACATTTTTAATTTAAAATTTAATTTTTAACAAAAAGTGACGAATTTTCAATCAATTCAATTGAACCAAAGCAGACTAATTTTTAACAAAATAGTTCAATCTACAGCTAACAAGCTGAATTTTCAAAAAAGAGATTAATTTTCTGAGCAAAAAATTGAATTTTTAACAAAATACATAATTTTTTAACAATTTAAATTAAAATTTTTTAATTTGAATTTTGCAATTTTTAATTTAAATTTAAAAATTATTTAATTCAGTTTATAAAGAATTTTATATTAAAAATTATATTTTTATTTAAAAATTTTATTATCTGGTTGAAAATTCGGTTAAAATATTTTTGCCTCAAAAATTCAACTATTTTTTTTAAATTCGTCTTTTTGGTATAAAAATTTATCCGTTTTAGTAGAAAATTTATCTTTTTGGGACAAAAATTGCAACGGTTTTGTTGAAAATTAATCTTCTTTGGTTGAACATTTATAAATCATAATCACAAATAACCAGGTCAGGACAGTATGAAGGCTGCGGAAGTTATGAAAGGTGTTTGTGCAATTTCTGGCGTTTCGCCCGAAATTGCTGAATAAGCTGCGATAAATGAACTCAGTTAAGCCGCGCCCAATTCAATATTTCACAGAATTCAACAAATTCAAAAAATTCAAAAGAATTCATTTTTTTATTCTAAGTGAATTGAAAGCATATTAACCGAGGTCAAAGAAATCGAAAAATTCAAATAATGAAAAGAATGTATAAGATTGAATAAGAATTCAAAAGAATTCAAACAATCCAAAAGAATTCAAAGAATTCGAACTACTTAAAAAAAGATAAAATTCAAAAATACAAAAAATTGTGATGGAATTAAAAAGAATTCAAAGAAATTTTAAGAATTCATAAGTAAATTATATAATTTTATAATTTAATTCTACGAATAACGAATTCGTAGAATTTCAAAGAATTCAACGGAATTAAAAGAATATAAAAAAATCAAGGAATTGAAAAGAATTCAATAAATTCAAAAAAATTTAAAAATTAAAAAGAACTCACAGAATTAAACAGATTATCATGGATTCAAAAGAACTGTGAAGAATTTAGAGAATTAAAAATGATTGAAAAGAGTGCACAGAATCCAAAAGAATTCACAGAATTCGATAGAATTTACAAATTTCAAGAGAATTTACAGAATTCAAAAGAATTCAAGGAATTCAAAAGTATTCAAAGAACAAAAAGAATTTGAAGTATTCAACTATTCAATGTAAATTCCAGCTACTTCAAAATATTTCAAAGAATTCAAGGAAATTCAAAAGAAATGGAAAGAATTCAAAGAATTTCAAAGAATGCACAGAATTCAAAAGAATTGATAGATTTTGGAAGAATTCCTAGAATTTATAACAATTCACACAATTTAGCAAAATGGAAGAATTCAAAGGAATTCAACAGAATTACAAAAAATTCAAAAGGTATCAAAGAATTAAAAGAATTTAAGGTATTCAACTATTCAATGTAAGTTCTAACCACTTCCAAAGATTTTGAAGAATTCAAGAAAATCCAAAAAAGTTTAAAGAGTTCTAAAGATTTCAAAAGAATTCAAAAGAAATGGGAAAATTTCAGAAAATTAAAAGGAATTTGAAAGAATGCACAGAATTCAAAAGAATTCATAGACTTTAAAAAAATTTATGGAATTTCAAA
The DNA here is from genome assembly GCA_032357855.1 of Amphibolips quercusostensackenii. Classification (NCBI taxonomy): domain Eukaryota; kingdom Metazoa; phylum Arthropoda; class Insecta; order Hymenoptera; family Cynipidae; genus Amphibolips; species Amphibolips quercusostensackenii. The sequence continues at coordinate 22,587 of JAUELO010108558.1, read as the reverse complement.
CAATTCACAGGATTCAACAAAATCAAAGAATTTGAAAGAATTAATTTTTTCATTCAAGGTGAATCGAAAACATATTAACCAAGGTCAAAGAAATCAAGAAAATTAAAATAATAAAAAAATATGTAAGATTGAATAAGAATTCAAACAATCTAAAAGAATTTAAAGAATTTCAGAGAATTAATAATTACATCTTATAATTTTATAATCTATGATTTAATTCTACGAATAAAGAATTTGTAGAATTTTAAGGAATTCGCAGAATTCTAAAGAATTTGTAGAATTCTGAAGAATGCTGAAGAATTATAAAGAATTCGTAGAATTCTAAAGAATTCCTAGAATTCTAAAGATTTTGTAGAATTCTGAAGAATTTGCAGAATGTTAAAAAATTCGTGGAATTTCAAAGAATTCAAAGAAATTAAAAGAATGAAAAAATTCAAGGAATCGAAAAGAACCCAAGGAATTTAAAAGAACTCGAAGGCTCCATAAGATTTCAAAGATTTCAATAGGATTCAAAGAATTCTTAACAATTTAAAGAATTCAATTCATTTGAACAATTTTAAAAATTAAAGAAAATTCAAAGAATTGAACAGAGAACCATGAAATCAAAAGAACTGTAAAGAATTCGAAAAATTAAAAATAGTTGAAAAGAGTGTACAGAATCCGAACGAATTCACAGAATTCAGAAGAATTTACAGATTATAACAAAATTTACAAAATTCAGAAAAATTCAAAGAATTCAAAAGTATTTAAAGAATTAAAAGAATTTAAAAGAAGCCAAAGAATTCAGAATACTTTTAGAAAAGATAAAATTCATAAAATACAAAGAATTGTCATGGAATTAGAAAGAATTCAAAGACTTTCAAAGAATTAAAAATTAAATTTTACAATTCTTAATTTAATTCTGCGAATAAAGAATTCGTAGAATTTCAAATAATTCGTAGAATTTCAAAGAATTCGTAGAATTTCCAAAAATTCGTACAATTTCAAAAAATTCGTACAATTTAACAAAATTCGCAGAATTATAAAAAATTTGTAGAATTTTAAAGAATTCGTGAAATTCTGAAGAATTCGTGGAATTCTATAAAATTCATGGAATTCTAAATAATTCCTGGAATTTTAAAGAATTTGTGGAATTCTATAAAATTCGTGGAATTCTATAGAATTCATGGAATTCCAAAGAATCCGTGGAATCCTAAAGAATTCGCGGAATTCTATAGAATTCGTGCAAATCTAAAGAATTCGATAGAATTTGTGGAATTCTAAAGAATTCTATGGAATTCGTGGAATACTAAGGAATTCGTGAAATTTTAAAGAATTCGTGAAATTCTATGGAATTCGTGGAATTCTATGGAATTCGTGGAATTCTATGGAATTCGTGAAATTCTATTGAATTTGTAGAATTCTAAAGAATTCATAGCATTCTAAAGAATTCGCGGAATTCAAAAGAATTTGTCGAATTTGTAAAACTTCAAAGAATTCGTCGAATTTCAAAGCATTCGTAGAAGTTCAAAGAATTCGTCGAATTTCAAAGAATTCGTCGAATTTCAAAGAATTCGTAGAATTTCAAAGAATTCGTAGAATTTCAAAGAATTCGTAAAATTTCAAAAAATTTAAGGAATTCAAAAAAATTTTAATAATTTATTAATTTCAAACAATTTTTAAATTGAAAAATATTCAAAGAATTAACCAGAGTACCATAAATTCAAAAGAACTGTAAAGAATTCGAAAAATGAAAAATAATTGAAGACTGCTCAGAATCTAAAAGAATTCACAGAATTCAGAAGAATTCAAAGAATTAAAAAGATATCAAAGAATTTAAAGAATTTGAAGTATTCAACTATTCAATGTAAATTCTAACTAATCCAAAAGATTGCGAAGAATTCAAGAAAATTCAAAAAAGTGCAAAGAGCTTAAAAGTTTTTCAAATAATTAAAAGAATTTGAAATAAATAGAGAGAATTAAAAAAATTAATAAGAATTTGAAAGAATGCACAGAATTCCAAAGAATTCATGTGGTCAAAGAAATAAAAAAATTCAAATAATAAAAAGAATATATAAGATTGAATAACAGTTCAAAAGAGTTCAAAATATCTAAAAGAACTCAAAGAATTCAAAATACTTTAAAAAAAGATAGAATTCACATTATACAAAGAATTGTGATGGAATTAAGAAGAGTTCAAAGAATTTCAAAGAATTAACAATTAAATTTTACAATTAGTAATTCAATTCTACGAATAAAGAATTCGTACAATTTCAAAGAAATCGTAGAATTTCAAAGAATTCGTAGAATTTAAAAAAAATTCGAGGAATTTTAAAGAATTCGTAGAAGAATTCGTAGAATTTTAAAGAATTCGTAGAATTTTAAAGAATTTATAAGATTCTAAAGAATCCCTAGAATTCTAAAGAATTCGTCGAATTTTTAAAAATTCGTATAATTTTAGAAAATCCGTAGAATTTTAAAGAATTCGTGGAAGTCTAAAGAATTTGTAAAATTTTAAAGAATTCGTAGAATCTCAAAGAATTTAAAGGAATGGAAAGAATTTAAAAAAATTCAAGGAATCAAAAAGAATCCGAGGAATTCAAAAGAATTCAAAGGATTCATAAGGTTTCGAAGAATTTAATAGAATTCAAAGAATTCAAAACAATTTTAAAAAATTCAATAAATTCAAAAAATGTTAAAAATTAAAAAGAATTTAAAGAGTTAAACAGAGCACCATGAATTCAAAAGAACTGCAAAGAATTCGTAAAATGAAAAATAATTTAATAGAGTGCCACTTTAAAATATTTCGAAGAATTCAAGAAAATTCGAAAGAATTTAAAGAGTTAAAAAAATTAAAAGAACTCAAATAATTCAATTTTTCATTTCAAGTTAAATACAAAATATGTCAACATAAAAAAAATCAGAAAGAATTCAAATAATTCCTGAAGTAGGAATCCAAAGATTTCAAAAGAAATGGAAAGAATTTAAAGAATTAAAAGGAATTTGAAAAAATGCTCAGAATTCACAAAATGCAAAAAATTGTGATGGAATTAAAAAGAATTTCAAGAATTTCAGAGAATCATTAAATAAATTTTATAATTTTATAATTTGATTCTACGAATAAAGAATTCTAAAGAATTCTAAAAAGTTTGTAGGATTCTAAAAAATTCGCAGAATTCGTAGAGTTATAAAGAATTCTACAGGATTCGCAGAATTCTACAGAATTCGCAGAATTCTACAGAATTTGCAGAATTCTACAGAATTTGCAGAATTCTACAGAATTCGCAGAATACTACAGAATTCGTAGAATACTACAGAATTCGTAGAATGATAGAGAATTTGTAGAATTCTACAGAATTCTCAGAGTTCTAAAGAATGCGTAAAATTCTGAAGAAAAAAAATTCAAGGAATTGAAAAGCATACAAGGAATTCAAAAGAAGTCAAAGAAATCATAAGATTTCAAAGATTTCAATAGGATTCAAAGTATTCAAAACAATTTAAAAAATGCATTAAATTAAAAAATGCAATGAATGTAAAGAATTAATAATATTGAATGATAATTCAAAAGAATTCAAACAACAAGAATTCAACAAATTAAAAACACTTTTAAAAAATTATAGAATTCACAAAATTAAAAGAAATGTGATGAAAATAAAAATAATCCAAAGAATTTCAAAGAATTCAAAGGAATTCAAAGTATTCAAAAAAAAATCAAATGGATTCAAGGAATTCAAAAGAATTTATAGGATTCGAAAGAATGAAAGAATTTAAACAATTTAAAAGAAATTCAAAAAAATTCAAAAAATTCCAAGAATTCAAAAGATTTCAAAAGAATTTAAAAAAATTCAAAGAATGCAAAAGAATTCAAAGCAATCAAAGAAATTCAAGGCATTCAAAAGAATTCAAAGAATTCAAAACAATTCAAAGAATTCAAAAGAATTCACAAGAATTCAAAACAATTTACAAGAATTCAAAAGGATTCAATTTCAATAAATTGAAAAGAAATGGAAATGATTTTAAAAGAATTGAAGGACTTGAAAGAATTCAAAAGAATTTATTTTTGTATTCAATGTGAATTAAAAATAGATTAAACAAGTTCAAATGAATCGAATAAATTCAAAGAATGTAAAGAATTAATAATATTGAATAAGAATTCGAAAGAATTCAATCAACAAAAATTTAAAAAGTTAAAAACACTTTTAAGAAATGATAGAATTCACAAAATTAGAGGAATTGTGATGGAAATAAAAATAATGCAATGAATTTCAATGAATTCAGAGGAATTCAAAGTATTCAACAAAATTCAAATGGATTCAAGGAGTTCAAAAGAATGTATAGGATTTAAAAGAATTTAAAAGAATTCTAAAAAAGCAAAATAATTCAAAGAAATCAAAATAATTCAAGGAATTTGAAAGAATTAAAAAAAATTTACAAGAATTTAAAACAATACAAAAGAATTCAAAGAATTCTAAAAAATTCAAAGAATACAAAAGAATTCAAAGAATTCAAAAGAATTTAAAGAATTCAAAAGGATTCAAAGAATTCAAATCATTTAAAACAATTCAAAACAATTCAAATGGATTCAACAAATTCATAAGAATGTGTAGAAGTTAAAAGAATTCAAAAGATTTCAAAGAATGCAAAAGAATTCAAAGAAGACAAAAAAATTCAGAAAATTCAAGAGAATTCAAAGAATTCAAAACAATTCAAAGAATTCAAAAGAATGCAAAGAATTCAAAAGAATGCAAAGTATTCAGAAGAATTTAAAACAATTCAAAGAATTTAAAGTATTCATAAGATTTTAAAAGTTTCAAAAGAATTCAAAGAATTCAAAAACTTTTAATAAAATCAAAGAATCAGAGTACCATAAATTAAAAAAATGGGAATGATTTCAAAAGAATTAAAAGAATTCAAAAAAATCCAAAAGAATTCAAAAAAATTCAGAACATTTAAAAACAATTTAAAGAATTCAAAAGAATTCAACAAAATTCAAAGAATTCAAAAAATTCAAAATAATTGAAAGAATTAAAAAGCATTCAAAACAATTCAAAGCATTCATAAGATTCCAAAACTTTTAAAAGAATTCAAAGTACTCAAAAGAATTCAAAAGAATTCAAACAAATATAAAAAAATCAAAAAATAAATAGAATTCAAAGAATTAAAGAAAGTACCATAGATTCAAAAGAATGTAAAGAATTCAATAAATTCAAAAAATTCGAAAAATTAAAATAATCAATGAATCAAAGTACTATAAATTCAAAAGAAATGGAAATGATTTCAAGAGAATTGAAAGAATTGAAAGGATTCAAAATAATCCTAAAGAATTCAAAAGAATTTAAAATAATTCAAAGAATTTGAAAGAATTCAAAAAAATACAATAAAGTTTTTAAAAAAATGAAAGAATTCAAAAGAATGCAAAGAACTTAAAAGAATTCAAAGAATTAAAAAAGTCGTAAAATTGCAAAGAATTTAAAGAATTAAATAAAGTACCATAGATTCAAAAGTAATGGTAAAAATTTAACAAATTAAAAGAATTTAAATGAGTGCCCAGAATTCAAAAGAATTCACATAACTCAGAAAAGATCAGAGAATTTAAAAGTATTCAAAGAATTCAAAGAATTTATTTTTTTTAAATTCAAGGTGAATACAAAATATATCGTAATTCAAAAAAACTCACAGCCTTGGAGAGAATTTATGGAATTAAAAATAATTTACAGAATTCAACAAATGTAAAGAATTTAACTAATTCAAAAGAATTCTAAGAGTTCAAAAGAATTCAAAGGATTTATAAGATTACAAAGGATTCAAAAGAATTTTAAACAATTCAAAGAATTGAAATAAATGCAAAGAATTTACAGCATTCAAAAGAATTCAAAGAATTCAAAAGGCTTTAAATAATTCAAATGAATTTAAAGAATTTAAAACAATTCAAAGAATTCAAAGAATTCATAAGATTCCAAAAGTTTTAAAAGAATTTAAAGCATTCAATGAATTCAAAAAATTCGAAAAATTAAAAAAAAATCAAAGAATCAGAGTACCATAAATTCAAAAGAAATGGAAAAGATTTCAAAAGAATTGAAAGAATTTACAGAATTCAAAAGAATTCAAAGAATTCAAAAGGCTTTAAATAATTCAAAAGAATTTAAAGAATTCAAAACAATTCGAAGAATTCAAAGAATTCATAAGATTCCAAAAGTTTTAAAAGAATTTAAAGAATTCAATGAATTCAATAGATTCGAAAAATTAAAAAAATATGAAGAATCAGAGTACCATAAATTCAAAAGAAATGGAAATGATTTCAGAAGTATTAAAAGAATTGAAAAAATTCAAAAGAATTTAAGGAATTCAAAAGAATTCAAATAGTTCAAAAGAATTCAAAGGATTCATAAGATTTTGAAGAATTCAAAAGAATTCAGAGAATGCAAAACAATTCGAAGAATTCAAAAGAATTTAGAGAATTCAAAATAATTCAAACAATTCAAAGAATTTATAAGATTTCTAAAGTTTTAGAAGAATTTAAAGAATTCAACAAATTCAAAAAATTCGAAAAATTAAAAAAAAATCAAAGAATCAGAGTACCATAAATTCAAAAGAAATATAAAAGATTTCAAAAGAATTAAAAGAATTGAAAGAATTGAAAGAATTGAAAGAATTGAAAGAATTCAAAAGAATTCAAAAGAGTTCAAAAGAATTTATTTTTGTATTCAATGTGAATTCAAAATATATTAAACGAGTTCAAAGAAATTGAAAATGTTTAAAGGATGTAAAGAATTAATAATATTGAATAAGGATTCAAAAGAATACAAAGAACAAGAATTCAAACAACGAGAATTCAAAAAATCAAAAACACTTTTAAATAATAATAGAATTCACAGAATTAAAAGAATTGTGATGGAAATAAAAATAATTCAATGAATTTCAAAGAATTCAGAGGAATTCAAAGTGTACAAAAAAATTAAAATGTATTCAAGGAATTCGAAAGAATGTATAGGACTTAAAAGAATTCAAAAGAATTCAAAGAATGCATAAGAATTCAAAAAATTCAAAAGAGTTCAAAGAATTCAAGAGAATTCAAACAATTTAAAAGAATACAAAAGGATTCGAAGTATTCAAAAGAACTTAAGGAATTCAAAACAATTCAAAGAATTCATAAGATTTTAAAAGTTTCTAAAGAATTAAAAGAATTCAATAAATTAGAAAATTTTTTTAAAAATCAAAGAGTCAGAGTACCATAAATTCAAAAGAAATGGAAATGATTTCAAAGGAATTGAAAGAATTGGAAGAATTCAAAATAATCCAAAAGAATTTAGAAGAATTCTAAAGAATTTAAAAAAATTTTAAAGAATACAAAAGAATTTAAAAAAATTAAAAGAATTTAAAAGAATACAAAGAACCCAAAAGAATTTAAAGAATTCCAAAGTCGTAAAATTGAAAAGAATTCAAAGAATTAAATAAAGTACTATAGATTCAAAAGTAATGGGAAAAATTTAATAAATTAAAAAGAATTAAAATGAGTGCCCAGAATTCAAAAGAATTCACGCAACTCAGAAAAAATCAGAGAATTCAAAAGTATTTAAAGAATTCAAAAAATTTAATTTTTTGTAATTCAAGGTGAATACAAAATATATCAACAGATTACGAAGAAATTTAATAGAAATTGAAAAATTCATAAAATTGAACGGAATTTGAAGCAAATGGAAAGAATTTAGAGAATTGAAAAGAATACACGTAATTCAAAAAAACTCACAGCCTTCGAGAGAATTCATGAAATTTAAAATAATTCACAGAATTCGACAAATTTAAAGAATTTAACAAATTCAAAAGAATTATGAGAGTTCAAAAGAATTCAAAGGATTTACAAGATTACAAAGGATTCAAAAGAATACAAAGAATTCAAAAGAATTCGAAGAATTCAAAACAATTTAAAGAATTCAAAAAAAAATTAAAGAATTTACAGAATTCAAAAAAATTCAAAGAATTCCAAAGGATTTAAGAATTCAAAAGAATTAAAAAGAATTCAAAACAATTCAAAACATTCAAAAAATTTATAAGATTCCAAAAGTTTCAAAAGAATTTGAAGAATTCAATTAATTCAAAAGATTCGAAAAATTAAAAAAATTGGAAGAATCAGAGTACCATAAATTCACAAGAAACGAAAATGATTTCAAAAGTATTAAAAGAATTGAAAGAATTCAAAATAATTCAAAGAGTTCAAATAATTCAAAGGATTCATAAGATTTCAGAGGAATTCAAAACAATTCAAAGAATTCAAAAAAATTCAAAGAATTTACAGAATTCAAAAGGATTCAAAGCATTCAAAACAATTAAAAGATTAAAAAAGAATTTTAAACAATTCTAAGAATTCAAAGAATTCATAAGATTCTAAATGTTTTAAAAGAATTTAAAGAATTCAATGAATTCAAAAAATTCGAAAAATTACAAAAAATGAAAGAACCAGAGTACCATAAATTTTAAAGAAATGGAAAAGATTTTAAAAGAATTGAAAGAACTGAAAGAATTCAAAAGAATTCAAAAGGATTCATAAGGATTCAAAAGAATTCAAGAGAATTCGAAAGAATTTATTTTTGTATTCAATGTGAATTAAAAATATATTAAACGAGTTCAAAGAAATCGAAAAAGTTCAAAGAATGTAAAGAATTAATAATATTAAATAAGAATTCCAAAGAATTCAAACAACAAGAATTCAAACAACGAGAATTCAAAAATTTAAAAACACTTTTAAATAATGATAAAATTCACAAAATTAAAAAAATTGTAATGGAAATAAAAATAATTCAATGAATTTTAAAGAATTTAGAGGAATTCAAAGTATACAAAAAAATTCAAATGGATTCAAGGAATCCAGAAGAATTCAAAGAATGCATAAGAATTCAAATAAATCAAAAGGATTCAAAGAATTCAAAAGAATTAAAAATAATTCAAATGATACGAAGAATTCGAAAGAATTTAAGGAATTCAAAACAATTCAAGGAATTCATAAGATTTCAAAAGTTTCAAAAAAATTTAAAGAATTCAATAAATTCAACAAATTCCAAAAATTAAAAAAAAAGCATCTGAGCACAATATATTCAAAAAAAATTGAAATGATTTTAAAAGAATTAAAAGAATTTGAAGAATTCAAAAGAATTTAAAAAAAATTCAAATAATTTTAAAAAAATTTAAGGAATTCAAAATAATTCAAAGAATTAAAAAGAATTTCAAGAACTCAAAAAAATTTGAAGAATTGAAAAGACTTCAAACGAATTAAAAAAAAATCGAAAAATTAAAAAGAATTTAAAGAATTAAATGATGTACCATGTATTCAAAAGCATTTAAAGAATCCAATAAATTCAAAAAATTTTAAAAATTGAAAAAAAAATCAATTTATCAGAGTACCATAAACTCAAAAGAAATGGAAATGATTGCAAAGGAATTGCAAGAATTCAAAAGAATCCAAAAGATTTCAAAAGAATTTTAAAAAAATTTAAAGAATTCAAAAGAACACAAAAGAATTTGAAAAATTAAAATAATTCAAAAGATTTCAAAGAATTCAAAAAAATTTAAAGTACTCAAAAGAATTCTAAGAATTCAAAAAAGTCGTAAAATTAAAAAGAATTCAAAGAATGTATAGGATTGAAAAGAATTGAAAAGAATTCAAAGAAAGCATAAGAATCTAAAGAAATCAAAAGAATTCAAAGAATTCAAAACAATTCAAAACATTTTAAAAAATTAAAAATGATTTAAAATAATTCAAGAAATCAAAAGAATTGAAAGAATTTGAAAGGATACGAAGAATTTAAAAGAATTTGAGGAATTCAAATCAATTCAATGAATTAAAAGAATTCATAAGATTTCAAAAGTTTCAAAAGAATTTAAAGAATTTAATAAATTCAAAAAAATTCGAAAAATTGAATAAACCTCAAAGAATCAGAGTACCATAAATTCAAAAGAAATGGAAATGATTTCAAGAGAATTAAAAGAATTGAAAGAATTCAAAAAAATCTAAAAGAATTTACAAGAATTCAATACAATTAAAAATAATTCAATACGAAAGAATTCAAAAGAATTCAAAGAATTCAAAAGAATTCAAAGAATTCAAAAGAATTCAAAGAATTCAAATAATTCAAAAGAATTCAAAGAACTCAAAATAATTTAAAGAATTCAAAAAAGTCGTAAAATTAAAAAGAATTGGAAGAATTAAACAAAGTACCATAGAATCAAAAGTAATGGGAAAAATAAGTGCCTAGAATTCAAAAGAATTCACACAACTCAGAAAATATCAGAGAATTCAAAAGTATTCAAAGAATTCAAAGTATTTAATTTTTTTTAAATTCAAGGTGAATACAAAATATATCAACAGATCACGAAGAAATCAAATAGAAAAAAAAATTCATAAAATTGAAAGGAATTCAAAGGAAATGAAAAGAATTCAAAGAATTGATAAGAATACAGAGTACCATGAATTCAAAAAAAGTGGAAATGATTTCAAAAGAATTGAAAGAATTGAAAGAATTCAAAAGAATTCAAAAGAATTCAAAAGAATTCAAAGAATTCAAAATAATTCAAAGAACTTAAAAGAATTTAAACGAATTAAAAAAATCGAAAAATTAAAAAGAATTCAAAGAATTAAATAAAGTACCATAGATTCAAAACAATTTAAAGAATTCAATCAATTCAAAAAATTCGAAAAATTCAAAAAATCAATAAATCAGAGTACCATAAATTTAGAAGAAATGTAAATGATTTTAAGAGAATTGAAAAAATTCAAAAGAATCCAAACGAATTTAAAAGAATTCAAAAGAATTTAAAAGAATACAAAAGAATTTCAAGAAATTAAAAGAGTTTAAAATAATTCAAAGAACTCACAAAAATTTAAAGAATTAAAAAAGTCGTAAAATTAAAAAAAAATCAAAGAATAAAACAAAGTACCATAGATTTAAAAGTAATGGCAAAAATTCAACAAATTAACAATAATTTAAATGAGTGACCAGAATTTAAAAGAAATCACACTACTCAGAAAAGATCTTAGAATTCAAAAGTATTCAAAGAATTAAAAAAATTTAATTTTTTTTAATTCAAGGTGAATACAAAATATATTAACAGATTTCGAAGAAATCAAATAGGAATAAAAAAATTCATAAAATTAAAAGGAATTTAAAGAAAATGGAAAGAATTTTAAGAATTTAATAAGAACACAATTAATTCAAAAAAAAACCCACAGACTTCGAGAGAATTCATGGAATTTAAAATAATCCACAGAATTCAACAAATTTCAAGAATTTAACAAATTCAAAAGAATTCAGAGAGTTTAAAAAAATGAAAAGGATTCAAAAGAATTCAAAGAATTTATAAGATTTCAAAGGATTCAAACGAATTCAAAGAATTCAAAAGGATTAAAATAATGCAAAAGAATTTAAAGAATTCAAAAGAATTCAAACAATTCAAAGAATTCATAAGATTTCAAAAGCTTTAAAAGAATTTAAAGAATTTAATAAATTCCAAAAACTCGAAAAAAAATCAAAGAATCGAGTACCATAAATTTAAAAGAAATGGAAAAGATTTCAAAAGAATTAAAAGAATTGAAAGAATTCAAAAGAATTTAAAAGAATTTATTTTTGTATTCAATGTGAATTAAAAATATATTAAACGAGTTGAAAAAAAAATCAAAAAATTCAAAAAATGTAAAGAATTAATAATATTGAATAAGAATTCAAAAGAATTCAATCAACGAGAATTTAAAAAATCAAAAACAATTTTAAATAATGATAGAAATCACAAAATTAAAAGAATTGTGATGAAAATAAAAAAAAAATTTTAATTGCAAAGGATTCAGAGTAATTCAAAGTATACAAAAAAATTCAAGTGGATTCAAGGAATTCAAAAAAATGTATAGGATTTAAAAAAATTGAAAAAAATGCAAAGAATGCATAAGAATTCAAAGAAATCAAAAGAATTCAAAGAATTCAAAACAATTCAAAGAATTCAAAGAATTCAAAAGGATACGAAGACTTCAAAAAAATTCAAGGAATTCAAAACAATTCAAGGAATTTAAAAGATTTCAAAAAATTCAAAAGAATTTAAAGAATTCAATATATTCCAAAAATTCAAAAAATTTAAAAAAAGTCAAAGAATCAGAGCACCATAAATTTAAAAGAAATTGTAATGATTTCAAAAAAATTGAAAGAATTAAAAGAATTCAAAAGAATTTTTAAAGAATTAAAAGAATTCAAAAGAATTCAAAGAATTTAAAAGCATTAAACGTACTCAAAAGAATTTAAAGAATTGAAAAGGATTCAAACGAATATAGAAAATCGAAAGATTAAAAAGAATTCAAAGAATTAAATAAAGTATCATGAATTCATAAGAATTAAAAGAATCCAATAAATTTAAAAATTTCGAAACATTGAAAAAAATATAAATTAATCAGAGTACCATAAATTAAAAAAAATGAAAATGTTTTCAAAGGAATTAGAAGAATTCAAAAAAATCCAAAGGAATTCAAAAGAATGAAAATTTTTTTTTAAGAATTCAAAAGAACACAAAAGAATTTGAAAAATTAAAATAATTTAAAAGAATTCAAAGAATTCAAAAAAATTTAAAGAACTCAAAAGAATTCTAAAAATTTAGAAAAGTCGTAAAATTAAAAAGAATTCAAAACAATTCAAAAAATTTCAAAGAATCCAAAAGAATTCAAAAGAATTTAAGGAATTCAAAACAATCCAAAGAATTCATAAGATTTCAAAAGTTTCAAAAGCATTTGAAGTATTTAATAAATTCAAAAAATTAAAAAAAAAATCAAAGAATCAGAGTACCATAAATTCAAAAGAAATGGAAATGATTTCAAGACAAATAAAAGAATTGAAAGAATTTAAAAGAATCCAAAAGAATTCAAAAGAATATAAAATATTTCAAAAGCATAGGAAAGAATTTTTAAAAATTAAGATAATTCGAAATAATTTAAAAGAATTCAAAGAACTCAAAAGAATTTAAAGAATTAAATAAAGTACTATAGAATTAAAAGTAATGGGAAAAATGAGTACTTAGAATTCAAAAGAATTCACACAACTCAGAAAAGATCAGAGAATTCATAAGTATTCGAAGAATTCAATTTTTTTTTTAAATTTAAGGTGAATACAAAATATTTCAACAGATCTCGAAAAAATCAAATAGAAATAAAAAATTCATAAAATTGAAAGGAATTCAAAGGAAATGGAAAGAATTCAAAGAATTGAAAAGAATACACGTAATTGAAAAAACTCACAGACTTCGAGAGAATTCATGGAATTTAAAATAATTCACAGAATTCACTAAAATTTTAAAACAATTCGAAAAAATCGAAAGAATTCAAAGAATTAAACAGAGTACCATGAATCCAAAAGGAAAGGAAAGAATTTAAAAAATTGAAAATGAATTTAAAAGAGTGCACAGAATTCAAAAGAATTCATAGACTTTAAAAGAATTCATTCAATTTTAAACAATTCACAGAATTAATCAATTTCTAAGAATTGGAAAGAATTCAAGAAACTTGAATAATTAGCAAGAATTCAAAAGAATTCATTTTTTAAATTTAAATTCAAAGTTTAAATACAAAGAATTATAAGAATTTAAAAGAATTTAAAAGTATTCAATTAATTAAAAACAATTCAACAGAATGAAAAATTAAAGAAAAAGTTTTCAAAGATTTAATGGAATTAAAAGATTTCAAGAAGCTTGAAGAACTAACAAGAATTTAAAGAAATTCATAGAATTTAAAATAATTCAAATAATTCATTTATTTCGAAAGAACTAAAGACGATTTAAAGAATCAATAAGAATTCAAAGCATTAAAAATATTTTTTTTAATGATTTAATTCATATAATAAGAAGGAATTCATAGAATTTAAAAGAATTCAAAGAATTTCAGAGAATTCCTAGAATTTTAAAGAATTCAAAAAATTTAATAGAATTCAAAGAATTCAAAACAATTCAATGGATTCTCATGAATTCAATTGATTCAAAACAGATAAACAGAATTAAAAAATTAAAAAGAATTCAAAAGAATTCAAATAATTCAAAGAGTTCAAAAAAGTTTGAAGCATTCAATAAATTCAAAAAATTCAAAAATTCAAAAAGAATTCAAAGAATTAAGCAGAGTGCAATGAATCCAAAAGAACTGGAAAGAATTAAAAAAATCAAAAAGAATTCAAAAGAGCACACAGAATTTAGAAGAATTTAAAGAATTCAAAAGCATTCAAAGAATTCCGAAGAATTCAAAGAGTGTGAAAAAATGTAAAGGATTCCTAAGATTTCGAAGGATTCAAAAGAATTTAAAAGAATTTAAAGGAATGAATAAATTCAAAAAATTAAAAAGAATTTTAAAAATTCACAATAAAAAATTAACAAGAATTCAAGGAAATAAAAAAATTAAATTAAATTAGGGAGTTGTAAAAACTTTAATTGTTTAATTCTAAACTCTTAATTTTAAAATAAAATAAGTTTTAAAAACTGTATTTTTTAAACTTAAAAAATAAGCTAATAATAATTAGTATACTGCTGTACATGTTTGAAGCTGTGAGAATTTTTTTCCCAAAAATATAATTTTTGAATTTTTCTTGTAATCGATGCAGAATATCACAAAAGAGCAAGATGTATTTTCCATATGACTTTTTTAGCCATGCAAACTTTTATTTTAACATTTTTTGAGAAAATTCGTTTAAAAAAAAAAAAAAAAAAAACAATTCTGGCTCAATTGAGATAATGAACAGCCTTGAAGTTGTTTACGCAAATTCGTTTCTCACAATTGCGCAATATCATTTCGATGTCGGTAAGGTAGGAATTTTTATTTAGAAACGCCCTTGCCTATTTAGTAATGACTATTTGTAATTTTTTATTTATTTATTTTGTATTTTGCTTACCATTGTGAAAATTTTTTGTAATTTTTTTTCACTTTCGCCAACCCACTTGCTGAGGCAGTCCGAACCTTTCCTTGATATAAAAGAGACTTTTCGTTCCGAATTGCTGCATTCCACTGCCAATGCACTCGCCACCAAAGTTTTGCCTGTTCCTATGTAACTACATATTCTTGAGCGATTATTTTTATCAGAATAAAGTGATAAGTAAAATTAAGGGATCTTACACCGTATACAGATACGGCTAAAAATTATAAAATAGAGCACAAAAATTGAAGTAAAAAAGATCGATTATAAAAATGAAACAAATTAAATAGTTTATTTGAATTATAAAACTGATAAAAATAAATAAAAAATCGAATAAAAAGAAACTTTATGAAATATTTACAGGGTTGCTACGAAATACTGATTTCGAAATTCCCAAGTTTTTTTTTCAAGTAAAATAAAAACGAATTTTCAACAAAAGATTTACATTTTCAACCAAAGAAATAAATTTTTAACTACCACGATGAATCTTCAACAAAAAAAAGTATTGTTCACAAATAAGTTAAATTTTCAAACAAAAATATATAGTTAAATTTTCAGTAGAAAAAATGTATTTTTCAACAAAAGAAATGGATTTTTAACCAAAAATAAAATATTTACATTTTCAGTAATAAAATTAATTTTCAACCAAATAAAATGAATTTTCAATAAAATATATTAATTTTCAACCGAAAAGATGAATTTTCATCGATAAAAATTACATTTATATCAAAAAGTCAAGGTTTCCACAAAAAATGAAATAGTTAAATTTTTAGTTAGAGAAGTGAATTTTCAAGTAAAATGGTGATTTTTTAACCAAAATAATAAATTTTTAACAAAATAAATGAATTTTTTAACAAATAAGACAAATTTTTAATCATGAATAGAATAGTACAATTTTCTGTTAGAAAAATAAATTTTCAATGATAAAAAAAACGAATTTCAAATAAAATAGTTGAATTTTCAACCAAAAAAATGAATTTTTAACTAAAAATAACATTTACATTTTCAGTAAAAAAAATAATTTTCAATTAAATAAAACCAATTTTTAACGACATAGTTTAATTCTTAACCAAACCGAAATGTTAAAGTTCTACTAAAAAAAAAACTAATCTGGGACCAAAAAAATGAATGTTAAAAAAAATCAACAAAATACTTAAATTTAAAAAAAAAATTTTTTTAACTAAAAATAGAATAATTACATTTTCATTAAAAAAATTAATCTTCATTCAAATAAAATCAAGTTTCTATAACAAAAAAAAACGATTTTTAAATAAAATTTTTGGATTTTCAAAAAAATAAAGTAATTACATTTTCAGTAAAAAAAAAAAAATTTTTAACCGAATAAAATAAATTTTCAATAAAAACGATGTTTAAATAAAATAGTAAAATTTTCAACAAAAGAAATGAATTTTTACCCCAAAATATAAGGTGCATTTTTTAATTAATAATAATATTGATAATATATATTTTATTATAAATTGATATGATACATAATAATTAATAATATTAATTTTGTACCAAAAAACAAATTTTCCACAAAATACATGAATTTTCCACTAAAAGATATTTTTTAACCAAAAATATAATAGTTAAATTTTTAGTTATAAAATAAACTTTTAGTAAAAAGAACGAATTTTTTACGATATCGTTAAATTTTCAACCAAGAGCATTAAATTTTTATCAAAAATGATCAATTTTCGACAAAAAAATTATTTTTCAACAAAAGAAATTAATTTTCTACCAAAAAAGATGAATTTTCGACAAAATAAATTAATTTTCAACCAAATATTAACATTTTAAAAGAAATTTACAAAAAATTAGTTAAATTTTTACCAAATAAATTAATTTTTGACCAAAAATATAATAGTTACATTTTCAGTAAAAAAATTAATTTTCACCAAAAAAAATGAAAAAAGTGAATTTTTAACTAAAGCAATGAACCTTCAGCCAAAAAATTCATTTTTTAATAAATAGTTGAATTTTCAACCCAAAAGATTAACGCTCTACCAAAAAAGACAAATCTTGAACAAAAAAAAAACGAATTTTTAATAAAATAGTTTAATTTAATTAAAAATTTAAAGAAATGAATTTTTAACCAAAAAAAGAATATTTATATTTTCAGTGAAAAAATTAATTTTTAACCAATAAAATAAGTTTTTAACAATATAGTTCAATTTTCAACCAAACATATGATTTTTTTACCAAAAAGTTTTTTTCTACCAAAAAATATCAATTTTCCACGAAAAATATAATAATTAAAATTTTCAGTGAAAAAAGTAAATTTTTAACTAAAATGATGAATCTTCAACAACAAAAAAAATATTTTCTACCAAATAGTTGAACTTTCAATCCAGAAGATTAATTTTCTATAAAAAAGATCAATTTTTGAAAAAAATATGAAATAATTAAATTCTGAATATTCTACCACAAAAGACTATTTTTCAACCAAATAGTTGATTTGTCAACTGAGAATGATAAATTTTTGACCAAACGTGGAATAGTTATATTTTCACTAAACAAAATTAATTTTCAAGCAAAAAAAATGGTCCACAAAACACTTAAATTTTAAACGAGAAAAACTTTTTTCTGCTAAAATAATTAATAAAAATTTAAAAAAAAAATAAATTAGTTCCAGTTTTAACCGTGTATTTTTATTTAAAAAAAAGATTAATTCTCATTGAAATCTGTAATAATTGATATTTCAACCAAGAAATATTTTTATTTTAAACCAAAAAAGCTGATTTATTATTAATTTTAACCAAAATATATGAACATGCAACAAAAAAGAATAGCTTTTTAACAAAATTCTTTAATTTTCAAAAAATAATAAAGACAACTTGAACTTCAGTTAATCTCAAATTCCCTGTCTGTCAGGTTATTCCTGACATTTCCTGACTTAAATAAAATAATTAATTTACACTAATTAAATTTTCAAGAAAATGAAGTTACATTGAATTTAAAAAATTGAAATAAAATTTTTTTTAAATAATTTAATTTAATTCCCTGACCTTTAGCAACCCTGTATAACCAATCTTCGTCAAAAATTAAAAAGCGCTTTAATGTTTATCAATGTTTATCAAAAATTAAAAGTTAATTTAAGAAATTTAATAAAAACTTTTAATTAGCAATCTTATACTAACCGGGTGGCCCATAAAACAGCAAACCACGTGGCGGTCTTAGATTAAATTTGGCATAAACTTCTCCATACATCAGTGGGAAAAGCACCATCTCCTTGACAATTCTGATATGTTTATCAAGACCTCCAATACAAGAGAAATCTTTGGGTTGTCCCGACATTTTTACAAATTCACCTTTCAAATTTTGTAATCACCACTTAAATCCGAGTAATTTTAAAACTTCAACGAAAAATTTTTAGAGCTCATTTCGTGGCTGGAGACTCAATTACAAAAGAGCAGATTTCTTTGAGTAAAAAGTGTCAACTAGAATTTTTATGCAAAAAAAAATTAGGTGTTCTCATACACGATACAATTTTATGGTTCTGACATTTCTGCGACTGGATGTTGCGATAAAAACAAGTGAAGCCAGAAGTCAGAGTGGCAGTAAAATTTCATTTTCAAAATTTCCTGATATTTCCTTGATCCATTTTTCATTACTATTTTTCATTATTTTAAATTTATTTATCTCAATCAAAAAAAGATGAATTTGTAATCCAAAAAGAAGAATTTTCAACAAAATAATTAAAATTTCTAACAAAAATTATCAATTTTCAACCAAAAATGTAATACTTGAATTTTCAATTAAAAAAATTAATTTTCAACTAAAGAGATGAATCTTCAACCAAAAAAGAAAGAGAAGATAGATTTTCTACCAAAAGAGATGCATTTCAAAACCAAAAAGACGTCTTATCAAGCAAGACATTTTTTTTTTATCAAAAAAGGCGAATTTTCAACAAAATAACTGAATTTTCAAAGAAATAAATGAATATTCAACCTACAAAGATGAATTTTCTACCAAACCATCGAATTTTTAATAAAAAAGATTTTCAAGAAAAATTTAGTAGTTCAAATTAAGAGAAAAAAATTTCAACCAAAAAGTTCAATTTTTAACTGAATAGTTGAGTTTTTAATCCAAAAGATTAAATATTAGCAAAAAATATAATAGTTGATATTTCAACCAAAAAACGTAAAATTTCTGCGAAAGGAGATGCCTATTAAAACCAAAGAGGTATTTTCTACCAAAAAAAGTCGAATTCACAACTAAAAGAGACCAATTTTCAACCAAAAATAGAAAAGTGACATTTTTATTTTAAAAAATCAATCTCCAATAAAAAGAAAACGAATTTTTAACCAAATAGTTGTTCAAAATATATAACTTACCTAATATTTTATTTAATTAAAAGATGGTTCCTCGTTTTAGAATCTGACATAAAATTAGAAAATTTGAATGATAAAAGTGTAGTCAAAGAAGGGACTAAACGAAACGGAATAAAATGGACTTGGTTTGTTAACATTTTATTAAACTATAAAAATGTTACAATATAATAGTATTTTTTTATCTAAAAAATAATCTTTATTTAATAAATTAATTTCTTGTTGTCACTGACTTCATGATGCTTTATTAATAATAAAAGGGAAATTTTTACTACAGTTATTGACAGAATGTCTTCGAAAAAACCGTTATGTGTATTATAATAATACTTTCTTAAGAATAAGTTTATCTACTCACTTTGCAATTACATGAAAATAACATTTTAATTTTTGTTATTTATAAAATATTATATATCAATCAAATTAATTTTATGTCTACTTACTACATATTTACTTATTAAATTATTAAAGAGAAATTATTCGAACAATTATTTAAGGCCATGCGAGCGAAACCCCAAAATTTTTGTTTACATTTTTTTCAAATCCAACATACGTTTACACAAAACGCTATATCGATTTGAAAATTTGGGAAATTACATAAGAAGCTATAAAAAACTTGTGTCTCGTCCTAAATTTTTATAATTGTGAAAGAGTAAAAAAAATATACAAAGAAACTTTTTTTATAACTGTAAAAATTGAAGACTAGACAAACGTTTCTTAGTGCTTATTTAATTTCCCAAATTTTCAACTCAATAATCGCGTTTCTTGTGAACGGAAGTTGGGTTTGAAAAAAATGCGAAAAATTTTTTTGAGGTTACGCTGACATATGTCAGGGCATAACCTCAAAATGTGTCTTTAAAAAAATCTGCAAAAGACGTGATTTTTAAACAGTGGTTTTATCCACATAATAACTCTACAAATGTAATTAAACTGACTTCAATTTACAAATTTAGTGTATGGAATTAAATACTATTCATCTGCTCGCAACTTGTACTCGGCAGATAGCATTCAACAGGATTAAACAGTATTAAGTTGACTTCAATTTCAATCGTCGAAATCATAATTAAAATGTATACACTTTTTCGCTGAAATTTTGATCACATTAAATACAATTGAAATTATACACAATGCTTTCGCGATAAATGGTATTAAAACGCATATTTCAGAAATGCGATTTATCACGCATTAAAAAGCGTTGAAATTCGACGGCATTTGTAAACATATTTATTGAATTCAATTCGAACCTTCTTCCCGGGGTGTTAAAGTTTAAATGATCAGCCATTTCGAAATTTCGAATTTTTATCTTGAATTCATATTCAGCGCCATAAATAACGCCCAGGTACCAATTTTTATCCAAATCCGCAAACTCGTTGGATTTGTCAAAAATTTTGGTCGCCATATTGTATCAATTTTTAATTAAATCTATCTAGTAGAATGTTGCACACATTTTGGGTCCACTTTGTGATTTTCAGTCTACACAGTGAAGGGGTAAATTCTGTCAGAGATTATCTGTATTTAAAACGCGATACTGTTTCTTCTAGGGTTTTCCATTCAAGTTTCATAATTGTTATTGTTGCAAGCTTCTATATTTTTTCCCTAGAAGAAGCAAATATGTCATTCAGAAATGCAGAATCAAAGGCGCGACACTTTCCCTCAAATTTGCGTATTGTAAGAATTTAATCCTGTCAAAATTGTCCGTGTCGAGGTTTAAAAATTGACAATAACTTTACGGTTAGGGCAAAACAAATTCGTCACATTGAAGAAGAGCCACTGAAGACTCTGTTTAACTATTACGAATTTAAACTAAAAATTGTACAAGATTGAGCTACAGCTAAATTTTTATCTAAATAGTGTTGTATTTTAAATTCTTCGATGAGCGAAAAAATGACTCACTAGTAGGCTTGAAGAAAATATTTAGAATGGTAGATTTTGAAATTATGGATGTTCGGAATTAAACAATTAAGAAGCCTAACAATTAAAATTGCCTCATTAAAGCTTTAAAAGTTAAATAATAACAAAATTAGAGGTGCTCAAAACTGTATAAGATTTCCTGTCGAAATCGTAACCAGTTTAAAGGATTTTAAAAGGAACTCGTTCATTCCCTGATTATTTCATATGACATCAAGTTACATTTAAATTCATTGGATAGGGTTTTCTAGTAAAACTATATAAGAATGTTCAAAATTGCTGGTTAGAAAAACATGTTACATGTTAATATAAGAAATTATGAAATACATTTTAATCTATCATAAGTCAGTGGTATTTTTATTCAATAATCCAAATTTCAGTTGTGTGCGACAATTAAATTTGGTGTAGGACACAAGGTCCTATTAATTTACCAAAAGGCAAAGTAGAGGGCTATGATAACGCTCGATTTATAATCTTTAAATTAAATAATAATTGAAATTTGAATAATAAATGTTTAAAAGCGTTTAAATTATCCATTGTTAATAACTTACTTCCACGGTCCTAATTTAAGAAGACTTCAATTTTAAACAGTAAATGAATGACAGTGAATGTTTTTTTGTCCAAAAATCTCATTTTTAATAATAAAATCTATCAAATCACTATGAATGTTATTTCAGACTACATTATATGCTTAAAAGTTTACATTCGCATATATTTGTTTTGCAAATCTTTAATTTTTAAATACTCAATCAGGAACATTACTAATTTTTTAATGTATAGTTTATTATGTCAGTTTTGTTAACAAGATAAAACTAATTTAAAATGTACAGTTATTAATGTTTTTTGAATTACAGTCGAACCTGGATTATTCGCCCCTTGATTATTCCATTCTAGGAATTGATTCCGCGCCGCGATCTATTGTGAGGGCCGTGTCGGGGTAAGAAGAGGGGGGGTCGTTAGCTGTCAATCAAGCGCAACCAAGCGTGAAAAAACAGAAGCGTATCAATAAAGCGCTGTACCTCAACGGCCTATCTGGGTAACTGCGTCATCACATTGAATCACTCTCAAGCCGCAAGGGCACACACGTTTACATCACGAATAAGCACGAAAGCGGACTCGTTTTGACCAGCAGTGAGGCTCCTAAGACAACTGAAGCCAATCGGATTATTTCGTGTCATGACTAATCAGTGATGCTGAGTGACCGCGACTTTTTCCAGCTGCGAATATACTGAAATGCGCGGGTCTATTTGAATTCAATAAATAGTATCAGCAGAGAGAAACTGAGAGTGAACACTTTTATAGGAGCCACAACGGCACAACTAGCAGTATAGTGACAATCTTTGACAGTGTGGACCTCACATTTCAGTTGTAGACGAGCCAGCTGAACGGCGCGGAACTGTCTTTTTATGTAGCTAAACCACCCCTAGAAAAGAGAGGATAGCCTATCGTTGTTTCTA
>JAUELO010107816.1:0-17685 GCA_032357855.1 Amphibolips quercusostensackenii | reverse complement strand
ACTCTCAAGCAGCTAGAGCACACATGTTTGCATAGCGGACAAGCACGATAGCGGTATAGCATCAACTAGCCAGTGATGCCCGGTGATGCCCACGAACCACGACTTCAATAACTGCGCATGTACCGAGAAGAGCGGTTCTATTTGAAATTATAAAGTATGCACTTGTAATATTACGTTATTAACAAATTATTCAGCGACTTTAGCTGTTTCGTAGATACAATTCAATTACTTTTTAAATTATAAATAGAAAAAAGTATTTATTTGCATTGATATTGATAGTATTTATTAATTTCACATAGACCCACGCTTTTTGATACATTCGCAGTTGAAATTCGCAGTTGTAGTCGTAAATGTTATACCACGGGTTAAAATTAATTATTTACTATAAGATTTTTTATAAATATTTAATTGAAATTGAAATTTCTATTCATAGTTCCAAATCAGTGGCGCTGTGCATGTCGTAGCTACCCAAACTATCTTTCCTCTACGACGTTTTGTAATTTCACACTGTCAAGTGCTGGCAAGTGTTTTGCAAGGTGGCTTGTTGCGAAATAGTGACGCGCTTTAGAAATGTTGCTGTTTTCTAATGGTTCAAGCAAGTAAGCGACAAAGGTGATTTAGTATCTAGATTAATTATTCAAGAGAAAGCTCTGATATTAAGCAAGATAATAAACGGTCCATTACGTTTTAAGTACGTAGACAGGGAAAACATTTATTTCAACGTGCAGCACTAAACTTTCTTACTTATTTTCGTTGAATATTTAGTTTACCCTTGTCTCTGTATCAGAAAAAAAATTCTTAAAATATTTCTTGTTGCGTAGAAAAATCCTTCGTGAATTGTACGTTTATACGATCCTGAAAGTTCACGTCCGATGGACCTCGCCATTTAAAACCGTCGTCCTCATTTTATGATAGAAATCCAACTTCGACTATAATTTTCCAAATTTAAGTTTAAATAATCGGTGAAGACGGTTATGTAGACGCTGTGTAACCCTTCTGATATTTTCTAGTGCTTTGAGGATTTTCAAATAAGTAAACCCTAAAGTATTATTCTCTACATTTGAGTTTGATCTTTTTAGCTCAAAATATGTGATATCTATGAATGAGGAAACTTTACTTAATTTTGCTTTAATATGAGTACTTTACTAAAATACTTTCAGAACAAATTGATTTCGCAATAGAAAAGTGGTCAACATTTGGTAATCAGCGAGCAACTTAAGAACATAATTGTCCAATTTTAGTCCTACAATCTGCAAAAAGCTAAAATCAGTTAAAGTAGGAACAAGCAACTTGACAAAACTTTAATATTTTTTTCTGCGGAGAAAAAATCTTTGGAGTATAATATTTTTGTTTTATAATTTCTTCTTTACAAATGAGATGACTTTGGGTTTCTCTAAATTTTTTGGGTTTAGCTTTGAATTCTCGAACGATACAAAAAAAAATAGACACTTATGATAATATGTTTATAAAATACATGGAAATTTATTTTCAGAATCGGACAGCTTCAAACCTATTCAGTAAAAAAAATTTTTGAACAAATTTTCTATTTAAAAGTTCATCTTAAAAGAAATAATTACAAAAAGTGGACTAAATTGTTACTAAAAAAATCTTGCAAAGTTATCATATTTTTTTTATTTTGTTAAGTTCTTAAAGCTTTTATAATTTTTTTCAATCAATACATTTTCTAAGTTACATTTAAGAAATATAATCGATTTTACTGATAAATTTTTACTTGGCAGATTTTTCGCACCCAGAAAATATTTTTAGTGAAATTTAAAGCGCCTAAAGTATTAAAATTTGTCAGATCAAAGTTAAATGTAGCGTTAAAAACGTAATTGGCAAATATTTACATGATCTTAAGCTTCTTTAGTACATTGTTCAATAATGTAGAAGATTTCATCATTTAATTTTTTAAAATATTTTTATATTCGAAACTGTAGCATATTACATAACTTCCTGATAACACTAAGAAGAACAGATCGTCATTTCTCAAACATTGATTATATGACGTTCTAGAAAACTGTCTTCACGTTAAGTTCTTTTACTACACGTAAACAAAAATTTTTAGGCACAAAATTTTCTCACGTAAAATCATGAAAATAAACCCAGTCAGTACAAAATTTTGGTACAATCATCTGGGTTAACTTTAGAGATAATCAAGTTTCACAATTCATATGTAGATTTGTAGCAGTGAATAGTAGCTATGTATAGACTATACACAGTTTTTACTTATAACTTTATAATTAAAAAAAAAAATTAATGCATTTGATCTTTTCAGACTTCAAACCGTATTTAAATTATAAGGCTTTTAATTGTCCGTGTTTAAAAATACATACACATACTCGTATAAACATATTTTCTTATATCTTTAACGCTTCATGGATGCTTTATTTAATTTTGAATCTATATTTATATTTAGAATATATAAAATCGTGATACTTATGATTTCTATTCTTCAATCATTCAATTTTTTTATATAAAAAATGTGAAAATAAAAATCTTGCTGATGGAGGGGTTCGAAATTTCAATTCTGGAACCGTCAATGATTTCAAGCAATATCTTTGGCGTTATAAGAAATATTAAGTCTTATTCTTTCATTTCGGTTTTTCTTAATGAAAGAGATGTTGAATTCGATAGCTTGAAAGATGCATCCCCTTTATTAAAGAAGTTTTGGAAATTCGAAACCTTCTAATACGAAAGCTTTGAAATATTAAAACTTTATTTAAGGAGGTTTCTTATGTTTAATATCAAACCCCCGATAATTCAAAAACTTTCAATGCGTATTATGAAAGCTAAGCTACCTAGTTGAAATTTTAGCCCTTCGGGAACTGAAAGCTATAACAAAGAACGCTTTGAAAATTGACAGCCTTTTTTCTAAATATAAATCAGCGAAAATTAGCTGATTAGCAACGCATATACGCTGATTTAGTCAGCTATAAGTATTCTATTTCGAATCAGGAAATATTCGCTTTTGTAATTATTAGAACATAATCGCTGCCTGAAGCAGGCAAGTATCACTTGTTCAATCAGCGAGTACTCGCTGATGAAATCAGTGTTTTGCACTAATTTTATCAGCGCCTTTTGTTTTTTCAAATTCACTTTTAAATTAATGAAATAGTAAAATTATGAAGGTAGAAGCGGATAATTATTTACATTTAAAGCATCTTGAAATTTTATTTCAACATATAAAAACTAAAAAAAAAAGATAAATGGTTTACAACTTCAAGACAAATTTTGAGTACGGATTTGAAATCAACTAATACATAGAACCTGGATTTCGATTAGTGAGTTTTGCATCAAAAATACAACCAATCAGTGTGATTGATGAAAATCGAATCGTTATACACCCTTTTCAAACAAAGTAAAAAAATGACTTCAAAAACTGGATATTTGAGTTATCAAGGAGCAATTTTGTTTTATTTTAATAATATAATATAAATTTCAATAATATAATTATAAATAAATATAAATCATTGAATAAATTGAAAAATTTGACGAATTTGAATGACATTTCAAAAGATCTTTAAATTACGTTAAATTTTCTTCATCCTCTAGCAAATTCCTCGCGTTCAGAATGTAGCTGAAAAAATAAAAAGATTTTAACTTGTGCTTACGTCTTCTGAATTTTTCTTAGGTACATTTTAAATTTGAGAAAATAATCAAAGGACTTTTTGTAAATTTGAAGACTTACCATTTTATTACCAAACTTATTTTTGCTGCATTAAAGCTGATAATGATAATGAATAATGTCTTTTTTAATATAAAAATTATTTTGCTATTGCAATACCAAAATGCTTCAACAATAAACGGCAGGACTATTGCGCCCTCATTGACTATACAACGCTTGTTTTCCTTTATCGACAAAATATATCCATTTATAAAGCAGCTACTTTTAAAATATTCCTGAAAAGAAAATCATTCAGAGTTGATTTTGAATATTTAATACAATTTTTATGAGTCTTAGTTTCTTAAAAATTAGCTCCATGGAATATTGACTATTCTTCTAGTAGAAGAGTAAACTATAATTAGAAGTACATATATGAATTATCGAAAAGTTTATAAGCATTTATAAAAAAAACAGTTCAAGTTTTAATATTTCTGAAGAAATCATAAAATAAAATGTCTAATGAAAGTAATTCTGAATAATCAATATCATGGGCCAGTCGTCTGCCAAAGCTTTTTTGTCTTCAACTTACAGTTTACCACCATACTGAAGTAAAAAAATAGACTGAACAGGAACTTGTTGCATAATGAATTAAATTTGAGAAAAAAAAGACTAAAATACTTCAACATTTCAGAATAATGTATGGATGATTGCTAAATAGTTGATTATTTAAAGTTCCAGTCATTTTCAAATTTTGTTAAATAATACATTCTTTCTAAAAGTGAGCGCGCCACTCTGCAGTAGATAATGATCCTGCAGTAGGTAATCATTAATTTAGAATACCAATGCATGTAGAATAATTATTTAAATGTTAGTAATAGTTAAGAAACGATACATGTTAGTATTTTAAAATTAAAATTGATTATTTTACTTGTATTTGTGTTTATAATGATTGATTATCTACTGTAGGGTTCTCTGCCCTATTTTAGTAAGGTACCTATGTTAAAGCAGAATTTAGTAACGTTTTAAAAGTTCAGATGACTTTGATCATTAATAATAAATAAAAAGGTATGCACACATATCTTGTTCTACGCATGTGTCCCTGCAAATTTATATTTTGAAAATGCTAAATAATGTAGACATAATTTATTTACATATTCAAGATTTAAATATCAATGATAATAATTTCATGGAGATAAAAATGAAAAGTGTAGTTTAATATTTAAGAATTGAGGATTCAATAACTCACTTTAAAGTCCGTCCCATCAGTTTTTTATTTAGTCTCGATCCATTGCTATTTTGGAATAAGACTTGAAAATAATGATTAAAATATTTTATAATTTTGACTAAAATTAATCATTTCTAACTAACAAACCTTTAGCACTATTTTTTGCTACCTATATTTAATTAAATGTTCACTTATGCTTTTATATTAATGGATAGATAGATAAACGTTTATGTTTTAGCCTGCTGAACTAAAAATATAACTTGCTTACACTTCCATTTTTTACAGTATTTTTATTTAAACTAACCTTAAAAATTAGCATCCATCCATACCTTATCTCTAAAGCTGCTCGCTCTTACCGCCTTGCGTTCCTCACTTCGCCTCGCACGCATCGCCTCACCTGGCACCATGGCCTAACCTTGCACGCATTGCCTAATTTTATATCAATATATTACACTATAAAATAGAAGTACATTCTTAAACGCTGCATTATATTTATAAGCGGTTTAGAAAGTTCTTGCAAATCTAATTGTCTGAATTATTTAACTTTTAGGAAATCATTATTTATAATAGTAGTTTATCTTGATATATGCCTTTATTGAGCTTATAATATTAAAAGCAAAATTACTGCTTACAAGTGTATCAACGTAAAGTAAATGAAAGCGCACCCAGAGGTAGACCAAGAAAAGAATAATTGGAATGTGTGTATCAGACCTTGACTTTTTCTAAAAATTTTATAATTCGTTGAAAAGGGAGTTTTTGAGAACCTACAGTGTAAGTACTGCAGACTAATAAACATTTTGAATTAGTTTTTTTGATGAGCTCGTTAATGTGTAAATAGAGTTGTTTGTTTTTTGGTTGTTACAGAGCCAAAATTCAACATGCCCGTGTATAATCACAATTTATTCAGAAACAAAAAACTGCGCAATACAATGTTTTAATTAACTGTTAACGCTGTAAAAAATATTTTAGGTGCATACAATGAAATTTAATATTAGGGTTTTGGTCACAATTTCACAATTCTGACCCACTGTGCAGCGCTCAGACTTAAGGTTACAGAATAAATCTTTTGTTATAAAAAAAATTTATCTCTAAGTAAGTTAACCGGGCGTCTTTTTTTAAACGGAAATGTCCGTTTTTTTAGCTCTGTGTCTGTTAATCCGTATTTTCAATATTTTCTTCTGTTTTGCATTTCTGACAAGAAAGCAGGTTACACCTTCAATTTTGCCGAAATGAGTTTCTAGATTTCAAAGTTCAAGAGCGCCCGCGCTCGCAGTTGGTCGCGACATGTATAGAGGACGCGCAATCAGTTCAGCACGCATAATAAACAACAAAAATTTAAAGCGTGAGATAAAACGTAACAGTTACACGACCCGACGTAGGACTGACGAAGAAGACGGTATCTCCTTATCACTCAGACTTCGCATCATGCTGCTGTCTACTTGGATACATGGCGGAGTAGTAGTGGGGGGTGGCGAAAGATGTGTCCGTTTTTTTCGCCTCAGCGATCTGGCCACCTTACCTCTAAGTATTTTCTAAAAGATTTGATAAAGAATATGAAGGTATGAAATTAATCTGTCGACGTATTGTACAATATTTTTAAGAATTCCTAACAGTTTTTTAATGTTTAAAATAAATTGTTATAATAGATACTATATCAATATTTCATTTAGCACCAAACTTTCTTAAGACATAAGAAAATAAGTTGTTGTTGTTTCGTTACCTAGGGTCAGGAATGTACGTCATTCGAAGCGTTTGTAAGGCCTTCAAATAAATTACAGTTTTTTTATCAGTTGTGTCATTTTTACTCAAACTTTTTTCTTAGTATTTACTTTGATTAAATGTAAATATCTCAGAAGTACAAGCTTGCCGCTAACAACCTTTGGGATAGCGACTATAAAATATATTATTTGATCCAAGAAAGCATTAGAATATTCTATAGTCACAAAGTTATTCTCATTGTTAATTAATGCATTAATAAACTTTTCTTGTGATCAAAAAATATGAAGATTTTTTATACTTTCGTCATAACCTTAGCAGTTTTCTCTAATTCCATTAGTAAATAGATTTATCAATCTTTTTTGCCAATTATTTCTCTATATTTGTAGAAAGTAAGTAGTCTCAGGAAGCTAAGCCTAAAAAGAATAGAGCGGATGCAGAACAAGACGAAATTTTAACATTACCAATTTTGTATCCACAACGGCAGGGCAGTGAGCTGTTTTGTTGATTGGAACAGGCCTTTCATGTGGTACAATCAACAATGTTTTTCTTGCAGCTCGGTATTCAAACGATCCAATAACAATGCATAATATCGATCTATAATATTTGTATTCTTTGTAAATGTTCCATGAAGAGTGTCCTTTGTAAATCCCAAAAGACAGTCGCTATAACCTTTTTGGCTGAAGGAGCGGTCTTCGCTTTTTCTGGTGCAGATTTCTCTTCGGTAACCCCATTGTTTGTACTGTTCCTTGGTATCAGGTATGACACAGAAAAAATTTTTTGTTGAAATTTGAAATGAATGAGTCAACCAGTTTAGGATAAGGCTAAATAGGATAAGGTTTAATATAAGGTCACAAGTTGGAAGTATCGTCGTAAGAAACTTGCATTGATACACCAATGCTTCGAAGCCAGTCAATGAAATTTTGATTGACTGTCCCATCATTAAAATTTAATAGAGCAAGTCAATGAAACTTTGGATGACTCCTAGCAAGTTTTATTAAGACAGTGCTGCTAAGCTGAAAAAAATTATTTCGTGGTTTTATTTTATAATGTTGTCACTCACATAGACTTACGCTTAAGTTAATATTTATTTTTACATAGACACGCAAACATTGCACAGATTTACATATATTATCGCACGCTTTTTGCCCCAAGAAAAATCGTAAGATAATCTGCGGTAGGATTAGAACTACCTAACACCTATGTCTATGATGCATCGGACGTAATTTATCCCTTACAACTAAAATTCACGACTAACCTGCTACATGGAATATTTTGCACAGACTCTAGTAAAGAGCTAAAGCACGACACTGCAGGGCCGTATGGAAAATACCTGCTCCACGTTTCAACGCATAAAAATTAAATTTTATGAAATAAAATCCCTTTTCACGTTGGAACCTTTAACTTTCATTAACGCTTGTGATTTTAAATAAGCCAATTGTAAACAATTTGAATTTTAGCTTAATAAATTATTTTAGATCATCAATTTTAAACAGCCCTATGCATCGACCCCACTTTGCTCATTTTCTCAGCGTCCGGTCGGTGAACTAATCCGACAGTTGGAGCTCCGATCAGGCCGGCTGACATTTGTATTGTTACAATACATTTGTATTCAACAGAATATCAAAGAAGATTTCACAAGACACCCAATATTGTCAAGAAATAATTTTGAAATTTTAAATTGATAATAAAACGTTTTTCTTCAAATTCGTGGGAAATTTCGAAATGACTTTTTATTTTGAAAAATTAATTTAAACAGATTATTAAAAAAGATTTCAAAATACATTCAAAATTGTCAAAAAATAATTTGAGACATTTTCAGTGACTTTTCTAGTTTTCCAGGATTTAAAAAAAAGGTTAAAAAAAATTAGAATCATTAAAAAAAATACTTAGAACTTCTGAAAGAATTTCCAAAATAATGAAAAATTTGATAACATTACAAATGATTGAGACAAAATATAGATTTTTGGACATTTATAAATTATATTTGGAACCTGTTTCAAAATTCTAAAAGGTTTTACGATAATACAAACTTTTTCTCAAGATTTTAAGTGAAATTTGAAATAAATTTTCAGTTTAGAAAATCAAATTCAACAGATTATTACAAAAGTTTAAAAATATATCACAAATTGTCAAAAAATTATTTGGAACATTTCTTGTGATTTTTTTTTAGTTTTCCAGGATTCAATGAAAGTTTTAGAAGAAATTAGAATCAATTAAGAAAGTATATAGCATTTCTTAACGAAATTCAAAAATAATAAAAAATTTTAAAACATTCCATATCATCAAAAACAAAATGAAGATTTTTGAACATTTTGAAATAAAATTTTGAATGTCTTTCAGAATTTTGAAAGAATTCAAGATGATACAACGGTTTTCTTAAAATTTCTGAGAAAATTTAAAATAACTATTTATATTAAAAAATTAATTTTAACAGATTATCAA
The DNA here is from genome assembly GCA_032357855.1 of Amphibolips quercusostensackenii. Classification (NCBI taxonomy): domain Eukaryota; kingdom Metazoa; phylum Arthropoda; class Insecta; order Hymenoptera; family Cynipidae; genus Amphibolips; species Amphibolips quercusostensackenii. The sequence goes on along the minus strand of JAUELO010107816.1, from coordinate 8,692 downwards.
CAAATATTACACAAGACATCGAAAATTTAGAAGAATAATTTGGAACATTTCAAGTAATTTTTTATTTTCCCAGGATTTAATGAAAGTTTTGAAAGAAATTAGAATCATTTAAAGAAATACTTAGAACTTTTGAAAAATTTTTAAAAATAATACAAATTTGAAAACGTTTCAAATCAATTAAAACAAAATGCAGATTTTCAAAGATTTTAAATAGAATCTTGAATCTATTTCAGAATTTTTCAGAGGTTTTAAGATAATACAACTTTTTTTTTTAAATTCCTAGAAAAATTAAAAATTTGATAAGATTCCATATAATTGGAAACAAAATGTAAATTTTTAAACATTTCAAGATAAAATTTTGAATGTCTTTTAGAATTTTGAGAGGATTCAAGATAATACAGCGGTTTTTCTAAAATTCCTAGCAAAATTTGAAAAAACTGATTATATTGACAAATTAATTTTTACAGATTATTAACAAATATTTCACAAGACATCGAAAATTGTCAACAAATAATTTAAAACATTTAAAGTGATTTTTTTATTTTCCTATGATTAAATAAAAGTTTTAAAGTGACTAAACATTAAATATGACTAAACATTTCATACTAAACAAGAATCATTTGAAGAAATACTTAGAACTTTTGAAAAAGTTTTAAAAATAATAAAAATTTGAAAACGTTTTAAATAAATTAAAACAAAATGCAGATTTTTAAAGATTTTAAATAAAATTTCGAATATATTTCAAAATTTCAAGAGGTTTCAAGATAATACAACGTCTTTCTTAAAATTACTGGGGGAAGTAAAAATGACTTTTTATTTTGAAACATGACTTTTAATAGATTGATCAAAAAGATTTCAAAATATACTCAAAATTGTCAAAAAAAAAATACTTTAGAACATTTTTAGTGATTTTTGTTTTTTCACTATAATTTAATAGAAGTCAGAGAAAATTAGAATCATAAAAAAATACCTAAAACTTTTGAAAGAATTTCAAAAATAACTAAGAATTTGAAAACTTTTTAAATAATTAAAAACAAAATGTAGATTTTTTAACATTTTGAAATAAAACTTTAAATCTGTTTCAGAATTTTGACAGATTCTAAGATAATGCAACATTTTTCTTAATTCCTAGGAAAATTTAAAATAACTTTTTATTTCGAAAAATAAATTTTAACAAATTTTTTCAAAAATACTTGAAAATACATCCAAAATTGTCAAAAAATAATTGAGAACATTTTAAGTCATTTTTTTCATTTTTCCTGGATAAGATAAAAGTTTTCGAAGAAATTAGAATCATTAAAAAAATACTCAGAACTTTTAAAATTAATAATTTCAAAAATAATAATAAATTTTAAATAATTTAAAACCAAATGTAGATTTTAAAAAATTTTTAAATAAAATTTAAGATCTGTTTCAGGGTTTCGCAAGGTTTTAAGACAATATAAAATTTTTCCTGAGATATCTGGAAAAATTTTAAATGATTTTTCATTTTAAAAAATAACTTTGAACAGATTATTAAAAAAGATTTGTAATGATATGTAAAATTGTAATCAACAAATACTTTTGGAACATTCTTAGTGATTTTCGTTAATTTACCAGGATTCAATAAAACTTTAAAAAAAAATTAGAATCATTTTTAAAAAAATACTTAGAATTTATGACTGAATTTCAAAAAGAATGAAAAGTTTTAAAATATTCTTAATAATTCAAAAGAAAAATGTAGTTTTTTTACATTTTAAAATAAAATTTTCAACCTGTTCGAATATATCGTGGATTTATATACTTTTCTACATCTTTGAATTGTAGAATTCATAAAAGTTAAACAATTATGTATTTATTTAGCGCTTAAATTTTAAAACTTTTAGAGGAGAGTTGTAAACTTTTAAATTCTGATTATTATTTAATAAAAACAACAAAACAAATCATAATAGAACATAAGCTTTTAAATTTCAGAATTTTGTGATCTAAATATTTAATTTTTCCACCAATCAGCTGCTTGCTTTTGTTACAACTTCAAAATTATTGATAACTGTTTCACTTATAATGCACAAGGATGATTCTAAATCACCAATGTTATTACTATCTAACTTTCATTTCTTCATTGCCGGTCACCTCGACTACATTTTGACTCAAAATGCACCACTTCACATGAGCGTTACTACGTGTTAACACAAGCATTTATTGTGACTGTACATTGTGCAGATATAGAAACGTTGCAGACAGTCAACGAATTCTTCGACAACTTGTACATCAGTTATTCGTTTCTGTGCTAGAGAGTTATTGTATTTAAAACCTTTTGGAATCCGAAGAACTTTTCATAAAAAATTAAATGCTTGTCTAGAACTTTGTAAAAATCCGCTGAATAAAAAATTCAAGAACTGATGTTTCTAGATTGTGTTCCAATAATTCTATGACTTTCTCCACTTTTTCGATGAAATTTGCCGTTCTTTAGTAAAAATAGGATGAGATTCTAAAAAAAGTGGGCTATTTTAGAATGCGTGACTAGTCAAGTGAAGTTTCGGCAACTTATTTTTTCCGTGCAGTGGTGTATTTACGTTTTATTTGCTGTAATTAAACAACGCCTAGAGTCCTGAGGATTCCGCTGAAATAGCTGCAAGCCTTCCTTGAATTACGTTACATGATTCAACTTTTTGTCAATTGTAAGAAATTTCAGCAATGAGCTTATGCTAATATGGCTTCTCCGAAAATTTTGAAAGCACTTATAAACCATTTTTATCAAAGGTGCAGATTAACATAATGTTTATCAAGCTTCACTTTAGTCTTTTGAGGCGATATGATTTTTATAACGTAATGTTTGATTAACACACGAAATTCTCTCATCTATGAGTGAAAATCACTCAACTTGCTTGATTTAAACAAACGGAAAACACAAAGTGGTAGTCAGATATGGCTTAAACTTGGTGTGTGTTTTTCCAAAAAATGTTACTAATTGGAAATAACTTCGATACGCACTAGTGGTACCCTCGTAATGCACAATATTATTGATAAACATGATTGTTATTGTCTATTAAAATTTTTTTTCACTGTAACATACAAAATGAAAGCACTGTAGGCTGTTACATTTTTTGTTTTAATTGTTTATAGAAATAATGTCATATATAGAGATATTTACACGGACAAAAATAGATGTTCGAAGCTAGAGGGTCAAAATTTACAGAGCCCGTCTGTTCTTCTAGATGATCTAAAGAGCCTTTTAGAATTCTTTCGACATAGTAAAAAAGACTCTTATTTTATATCCAGTCTGACTGTTAAAAGAAGGCTAGACTCACTATCAGCGACAACCAAGGCATCCTTCGGGATGGTCAATACGATCATCTTGTCTTCACGCATTTTGACCATAAATGGAAGATCAAATGGCTCATTGCGGAGGATCAACCTGATTAGTTACCGCTGGCGTGTTTATTTAAAATGATTTAATATGTAAGTCAAATGTTCACAACAAATAATAAATGTAGAGTGCATAAAAATAATATAAATTATTGTAAATTCATATTTAAGATAAAAAGATATTCCTGTCTTTGAAATTAAAATCGATCATTTATTTTTAAGAAAAAAATCTAATCAATCATTTAAAGTTTACTTTACAAGTCTTTCTTTAAAGCAAAGAATCATTTTCAATAACTTTACTCTTATTATTTGCTGCATACAATTGCTTTTTACGTTTAATCATTTAAAATATGCGCACCAAACCTTAACCAATCAAGTTATCGAAGCGATGCATGCAGTGGAAAGCACACGAGAGTTGGGAACAGAGTGGTTAAGAGAATTTTCGGAGAAAGTGAATGTCATTAAGCCATCTAGTGTCCTATTTGCTGTTTATTGAACTTAAACATATTTTTAATAAGCTTAAACTGCTTTTTTATATTTCGAATACGCGTGCAGAATAAAGTGCATTAAAGAAAACATGCTGGAAAGTGAATAAAGTTTATTTTCTGGATTTTTCAACGTCAAATTTGATGCTTCCAAGGGATTAAGGCTAAAGACGTAACTTGATTCTCATCTATCAAATTGTTGTCACAGTGTCGTCTTAAACTGAAAACATGCCAAAAATTTTAGCAATCTTTGACGGTGAAAATGTAACGAGATGTGAAATATTGGTTTCTGAATTCACTCCAGGTTTGAAATCTTTTAATTCAGTGCAGTATAGTGACGTCGCGCAGTGTCCTTAGCCTTTTGTGCTCCAAATATTTTGTCAATGTGCACTGTTTTTGCATATCTAATTATGTCTAATACACCTCGCTATTCACGAAGAAAAGAAAATGCATTCAGAATTTATGTATTTTATAAAAATTTTCAGGTTTTACGGGTTCCAGTTCATTTTTTAATTTCCAGTCTTTTATAAAAGAGAGGAGTGAGTAAAAAAAACAACAAATATAGAAAATAAAGGATAATCAAATCAACCCCCAAATATGGTCAGGTCGACTGTTCGAGGAGATCAAGTCGACCATCTGAAATGATCAAATCGACCCTATAGATGAGTGATTCGACCCTTCATAATGATCAATGACGGCCTCTGTGATGAACAGTTTGACTCTTTATAATGTTCAAATCAACTGTCCGAGATTATTAATTCGACACTGTGAGATAATCGATTTGAACATCTGGTTTTAACCTTCTAGAGATAATCGCTTCAGCCATCTTCAAGAACTGTCCTATAGTTGACCCTCCAATAAAGTCGGTCTGCACATCTGGATGGCCAGACTAGCCTTTTATTTTTCTCCGTCTATCGAATTTCAGATAGACTATCTCAATAAATACCAAATATTAGACGCTTTTTAAACTTAGAACATTGACAAGTAGAATTTCTGAGCCATTAATCCTAATTTACCATTTTCGGCGGCTTATTATATGCAACGCTAGAGTTTCAGGTCTTCATTTAAGAATACTTGAGCAATATTCAAGAATAATAGTTGTATCTTCACATAGATACAATACTTTAGATCAGTGAAATATAAATAATACTTTTTATTTTTTTTTAATTCTTGTCACAATTTTCTGTGGTACAATCAAGTCTTGAGCTCTGAAATGATTTCTGTCGCAAACTTGGATTTATACTTTAACATCTTTGTTTATCATCAATCTATTAAGCTCCACAGTATCAAATTTGCAAGTTCTGTAGACGTAATAAAAGCATGGAAGATATAAACTTTTCGCTAGCTTGAAACAGCTCGAGATCTCATCACTTTCGAGAACTCGATGCCGTGCAGGTTCTCAAAAGTTTCCAGTACTGGAATATTCGAGCCAGCTCTAGCTTAATTAATTCAACTTGGAAGAAGCCAAATAGATACGACTTAAAATTTCAAGGTTTTTGCACTACCCTCCAAAACTAAACTAACATAAAAAATTATGTATATAATTATACAGAATAGGCTGACAACAATGCTACGTTTTTTGTTTTTTAACATGACATATCAGGCAGCCTTTATTCTTTTTTACTTTCTTTTTTCATGAAAAGAGATTTTATGGATTGTATTAGTTTTCTAAGTTTCTTTTTTGAGTTATTTTTTTTAGATTATCTTTTTCATAAACTTCTAATTGACACATTAATTGTTGACCAAATAAAAGAGGCAAACAAATAAAAAAAGAAATGGGGAGAATGCCGGCGTCCATCTATAATCTCTACCAGAATCTCGTTCTGAAACGAATGCTGTGGGCAAAATTCTGATATAAAAAAAAAATAAAAAAAAAAAAACATAAATTTGGTAAAAAAAAAAAAAATCACCTAAATTTTCAATCATAGTTTTTGAATCCCATGAAAGTCATTACGAGGTGGTTTATTGCATCTTAAAATACGAATTTTGGGTAAAAGTTCAAAAATTCTAAAAGTTGACTAATTCTGAAAATTCTGTTTAGCTGGTCGATTTTGAAGAAAGTCAGTACGACTTTTTCAACAGTAGAATATGAATTTGAGGTTAGAAATTATAATTTTCAAAAGAAAACAACAAAACAACAAACAACAACAAACAAAACAAAACCTAAATTTAAGGCGAGAATTCATAAATTTGACTAAAAATTAAAAAATGTTAATAAATGGGTGGATTTTGATTAAAGTGAGTACAAGGGTAGATTTTGAATCACTGAAACCAAATTTGAAAACAAAATTAAAAGTTTGGGGTAACCATTCGTATTTTGAGACTAAAAAAACTCCCCCGTTATGGAATTCACGGAAATCTACCAATTTAATAAAATTTTCAGAACTTTAATTTAACCTTTGTTGTTTTATAAATCGATATACAGCTTGTACTCCACTTTTACGAAAATCTACCTTTTTAATAACTCTGCCTAAAATTGAGTCGACTTTCAGAATTTTTACCCCGAATTTGTGCGCTGTGATTAAAAAACCTTTTCTTACTGACTTTTATAGAAACACAGCAATAAAATTTGTCGAATTCAAGTCGCTTTTTTTAATTTTTAAGTTTTTACCTCGAATTCGTGTCCTGTAATTCGTAAAAGCTCTATCGAACTAAAATTCAAATAAATCCTACTGGCTTTCACGGAAATCCACTATATAAATAGAATTTTCAAAAATTAGTTGCTACTTTTAATTTTTTAATTTTTCACAAAATTCATATTTTGAGACTTGAAAACCGCTCCTTTTTCACATTGATGAAAATCAACCAATTAAGTCTAATTTTCTAAATTTCAAGTCAAGTTTTGGAATTTTTAACTTCAGATCGATAATTTGTATTCCAAGACCTGAAAATCCTGGTATTTATGGCTTAATAAGAAACAGACACCAAATTCGTGTTATGTGCCCCTATTTATGGCTTTTAACCTTCAATTCGTATTCCGCTATTCAAAAAACTCATCATGCTGACTTTCATAAAAATGTACAAAATTATTAAAATGTTAAGCCTTCATGTCAACTTTCTGATTTTTTTAAAAATTTCATGCCCATAATTGTATTTCAAAACCAAAAGATAAATAAATGAATTAATGAATTAATTCTAGGGTAATTTAACATTGCATTAATTGTGTAAGTTTTGTACAGTGTACACGTATAGCGTGTATCGAAACGGAAGCGGATTTACCTCGGCTTTGTTTCTGATTTTGTTCCAGCCTTGGAACGTTCCGTACCTACAAGTACCCCTAGCATTAATGCGCATCCATAAGTGCCATGTAACTATACTGCATATCCGTAAGTTGCATGAAACTTTACTGCGCACCCGAAAGAGCCACTGAACTATGCTGCGCAGATGTAATTGCTTTTCAACTATAGTGCATATTTAAAAGTACCTCCTAACCTTACTGCCTAGGCAAAAATGTCGAGTAACTGTACTGCGCACCATCAAGTGCCGCAGAACTCTACTGCGCAGGTGTAAGTGATATGCAGTTTTACTGTGCATATAATAGTAACTTCTAGCCTCTGCGCAACTGTAAGTGCTGTGTAAGTATACTGTGCATCCATAGGTAGGTGCTACCCTTAAAAATTTAAAAGGTCTAGGTCCAGACCCTCCAGTGATTAAAGGGTCCGGGTCTGGACCTGAAATGTTCAGAATTTAAAAAGTTCGGGTCCGGACCAGGAACCTTAAAAAATCAAGGTGTCTATTCCGGACTTACTCTGAGTCCAACATAAAAAGTTCTGAACCCTGCAGAAATATTATACAATATAATTGTTCGATTAGTTATTAATCTTGTAACATACATTTAATGTTCATGCGATAAAATTAGATTATAGGGGTTTTGCAACGATTTTACAATTTTGCCGCACTGTGCAGCGCTCGGAATTCAGGTTAGAGGATGATTTTCTGTATATAATAATTATCACTCTGATGAAATGTAAACATCTCAGAAGGACAAGCTTTCTGCTTGTAATCTTTAAGATAGCGACTAAAGGATTATTCATATATTCTGAGAAAGCACTAGAATATTTTTCAGTAACGAGGCTTATTATGTTGTTAAAAAAATATACCTGATTAAGTTTTTTATGTATTCGAAAAAAAAGAGATTTTTCATACTCTCGTCATATTCTTATTGGCTTTACTTCATTCTATAGATAAATATCATCCTATAAAATATCTATAATTTTAAGTACATTTTCTCAAGCTACACCAAAATTATAATTTATGCAATATAAGTTATATTCTATCCCAACTGCTATTTTCTTTCAAACGTAATTTGAGTTTGTGAGAAATAAGTGGAAGTTCGATTTCAAATCATTCCAAAAAAATCCAGAATATGTGTGTCACAATAAAAAAAATTCAAAGAGTCCCTATTAATATGAAATCTGCATGGATTTCCAAACAGTCTTACTTCAAACCGTGTACCGGATAATTTTACAAAGTAAAATAAAAGTGGATCATGTTTGTTACAAAGCTTTTTCTATGCTGATCTTTTGGCTTTAAACTCAAATCAGTTTGATCTGTTTTATAGTTAATAAAAAATTGCGCAGTTTGAAATTTCTTCTGGAAAATTATTTCAAAAAGGCAGCATGCACCTGAAAAGTAGACTTGCTAGACTTTTTAAATGTGTAGCCTATCTCCTTTAGTACAAGAGATATAACCGTAAGTTTAACAATCGCCGTCTCGCTCACGGTCAATTACTTTAAAATTACAATATACGATTGTATTCTTTAAGCCAAATTTGATGCAGTCCAACCCGGATTGCGTAAACCTGGATTCTTTAATTCCAGGAATTGATGCCGCGCCGCGATCTATTGTGAGAGCCGTGG
>JAUELO010107566.1:0-17690 GCA_032357855.1 Amphibolips quercusostensackenii | reverse complement strand
TGTTTTTGGTGAATGAATGCTTTTTATATTTTGAAAAGATTTGTGCAATTAGATTTTTTCAATTGTTTAAAATTTTTTTATTTAACAAGGTTAAAATTTTTTTAAAACTTTTCCCATGTGCCATATCTCTTAAGATATTCCGATTGATCAAAGAGGGCCTTAAAACAGTGTAAAACTGAACGGGAATAATTCTCAGTTGTTTGGAATAATTAAAAAAAATTATTAGTGTGTTATAAATAAATTATTGAAGAAAAGTCATTTTTTGGGATTAAAAATGTTCATCTCATTGAAATTAATAGATTCTGTTCAAAATGTAAGAGAAGTTGATATTTCATTACAATTAATTAAGAATAGATGCTTTTTGGTAATTGTTTAAACAATTTTTATAAACAAATTTCCAGTTTAGCGACTTTTCAATGAATAGGCTCAATTTTTGCTTGCAGAATCAACTAGGTATGACTTTCTGATGACTCTTTACTATGATACTTTGCAAATTACTAACAATTATATATTATTTAAACGATTTTTATAAAAAAATTCACAGGCAAAATGAATGAGCTACATTTTCCTGTACGGAATCAACTAATAATGTCTTTTTGATTTTTTGCATTATTATTTTTTTTTGTATTATTTTTTTTATCTCTTTTCAGATCTTTAGTTCGCGCTTCCTGGGCCTCTTCAGATAAAAAAAGTATAATAGCAAAGAGTCATCAGAAAAACATTCTCAGTTAATTCCGTATACAAAAATTAATCCCATTCATTATAACTGTAGATTCGTTTATAAAAATTGTTAAAAGAATAAATAATTGTTGTTAATATGCTGAGTATCATAGCAAAGAGTCCTCGGAAAGACTTCCCTAGTTGATTTCGTAATTGAAAATTTAGCCTATTCATAAAAAAATTGCCAAACTGGGAATTTGTTTATAAAAAATTGTTTAAATAATGAATAATTTTTGTCTATTTGCAAAATATCATAATAAAGAGTCAACGGTAGGACATACCTAGTTGATTCCGTAACCAGAAATGAAGCCTATTCATTGAAAAGTCGACAAACTGTAAATTTGTTTATTAAAATTGTTTAAACAATTATAAAAAAGCATTTTTTCCTAATTAATGGTAATTGGGCATTAATGCTCTTATATTTCATACAGACTTCTAGGTTAAGTTTACAGTGGCGCCATCTTGGCAGAGGTATTAACTAAGTAATTTAACAACATCCCTGTTTTACCGACCAAGTTTTCTTTTTTTTTCCTCCTCTTCCTCCTCCACCCTTCTACCCTTTAATCTGCTTTTAATTTATCTCCTCTACCTTATCCATCTCCTGCATTTTCTTAACATTCTCCTCCTCCTTTTCTTTCTCCTTATGTTGGTCCATATTTCCGTCGCTTTTTATCATAACTACATTGGATTCAAATTTAAGTTCAATGTTTAAGTTGTAGAGAAAAACGAAGAAAATTCGGATTAGCTTGAGGTGTTAGACAAGTAGAAGGATGTTAAGGAGAAGCAGCAGATAGGTAAGGAAGAGGAGATCAATGAAGAGCAGATAGAAGAGAAGGAGAAGTTGGGGTAAAAGGAGGAAGAGATGAAAGACAACTTGGTCGGTAAAACAGGGATGTTGTTAAATTAGTTATCTGATACCTCTGCCAATGGATAGCGCCACTGTAAACTTAACTTGGAACAAAACCTTGCTCGGTCAATAAGTAGCATGACACTGTCATAGCCATACTACTAAAATTTATTTGTTTTATAGAGAATTCGCCTTTTTGATTTGAAAATTCAACTAATTGGTTAAAATCGTATTTCTTTTTTGACTGATAAATATTTTCTGGTTGAAAATTTAACTCTTTTGTTAAAATATCGTCTTCTTAATTTAGCAATTCATATCTTTTGGTAAAAATGTTATCTTTCTTTGTTAAGAATGCAACTTGTTGCTTAATAATTAATCTGTTTTGTTTAATGATTTAACTTTAAAAAAAGCATCGGTTTTTGTTAGTTGAATTTTAGAATTTTTTATTTGTAATTTAAAAAAATGTTGCCTTTAAAGAATCAGCTGTTATATTTTTGATTGAGAATTAATATTTTTGTTTAAAAACGTAACTATTCAAAAAAATTAATCTATTTTGATGAAGAGACATCTGTTTTGGTAGAAAAGTTCTTGGTTATAAATTAAACTTGGTTGAAGACTCGACTATTTGGTTAAAAATGCTCATGGTTAACACTAAATCTTTTTTGTTTAAAAATTCGACCTTTTTGTTCAAAACTTCACTGTTTGTTCAATAATGCGTCTCTTTCGTTTGCAACTTTATACATTTGGTTGTAAATGCAACTATTTGGTCTGAAATTAGTTTTTATGTTTTCTTGAAAATGCAATTCGGTGATTTAAAAATTATCTTTCTTGGTTGAAAATTCATCTTTTTAGGCTCAAAAGTTAATAATTTTCTAGGACATTCATTTCATTAAAAAAAAATTATTTCCCTATTATTTAACTTACATAAAAAACTAAGGGTACGAAATGTTGCAGGTAATTGGTCAAGCAGGGCAAATGCAAGGTGAGTACTCCAAACTGAGGTAAACTTTCCGTCGTAAATCACAGATACCTCCTGCGTACTCCGCTTGAGGCAGCACCTTACACGTCTGTAACCACGGAAAGCTTACCTCACTTCACGAAAAGTGTACCTAACTTCACGGAAAGTTTACCTCACTTTAAGAAAAGTTTACCTCGGTTGCGAGAATTTCGTGCTGTAAAGTATGCTAAAATATTATTTTTACATGTACTGTAATCTATTGTAGCTGTTTGTCGAATAAATTCAAAGACAAAATTTCGAAAAAGGAGAGAGGTGGAAAAGGTGTTCACAATAGCGCGTCGTAGTTTTTGACCAGCACCTGCACAGAATTTCGGGGCCGTTCCAGGTTGTCGAAAATATTAGGAAACCCAGACGCGCTTGCGCTTAGCTTTCAGATTGAACCACGTATACCTACGTCCGCGATGCACTGGCAGTTTGTGAATTAAAAATGATTTGTCTCCCTTTGCCATTTGATCAATAAACGAATGATTTATTACCTCTCTTTGCTCTCGTTATTTTCACGATCTGAATATTTTATCAGGTACATTAAAAATTAATAGGGTTGGTATTTTTAGAAATCGGAAGAGAAAAATAAAATAATGCTGATTAATTGTTGAAATCTTTTACTGGATTTCAATTTCTAAATAAACCCCCTCACTTCACCCACACACACATACACACACACACAGAGAGAAAACAGTGACTGGCAGTGAGGCCACACGGCAAAAGTGAAACTTTGATGGATTATCTTTAAAATTTCTCGTAAGGAATCATTATGAGTTTTGAAAAGATTGCATAGTAAGAGGAGGGGGGGGGGCGAATAGAGCGATAAGGACAAAAAACAAAAAGGGGAAAATGCGAAATAGATATGGAAAGGGGAAAAAGGGCAAGGGAAAAAAGGAAGAAAAAAAGCGGGAAAGGAAAAATAGAAGAGAAAAATGGGAAAGGGGAGAGGGAAAGGGGAAAATGGAAAAGGAAAGAGAAGGGGGAAAGGGCAAGAAGAAAATGGAAATGGGGTAGAAAAAGGGAGAAGGGGGAAAGGAAAAAGGGCAGAGGAGAAAGGAGAAAGAAAAGGCAGAAAAAAGGGAGATGTAGAGGGGAAAAAGAAAAGGAAAAATGGAAGGGTAATGAAAAAAATAGAAAAGAGGAAAAGATATGAGGAAGGAAATGGGAATAGGGGAAAGGGGAAAAGAGGAAAATAATGAGAGAAAAGAAAAAAGGGGAAGAAGAAAAAAGAGGGAAAGGGAAAGTGAAAAAAGAAAATGCAAAGGGAAAAGGAAAAAAGAAAAGGAAAAAGGTAAAAAAAGGGAAACGGGAAATAGAAAGGATAAGAAAGAAAAGGGAGAAGAGGATAGGGGAAAACGAAAATGCGAAAAGGAAAAAGGTAAAAGGGGAAAATGAAATAGGAAAGAAAAGGAGGAAAGGAAAGGGAAAGGGGGAAGGGAAAAGGGGAAGGGTGACAGGAGAAAGGGCAAGGGAGAAAGGATTAGCAGAAAAAAGAAAGGGTAGATGTAGAGGGGAAAAGAAATAGGGAAATGAAAGAGGAATGGAGAAAATAGGAACGGGGAAAACATAGGGGAAAGAAAAAGAGAAAAGGGGGGAAAGGGTAAAACAATAAGAGAAAAAAAAGGGGAAGAGGAAAGAGGGAAGAGGGAAGAAAAAATAGGGAAATGGAAAGTTAAAAAAAATGCGAAGGGAAAAGGAAAAAAAAAGGTAAAAGGTAAAAGAGAAAAGGCAAAAGGAAAATGAAAGGGACAGAAAGAAAAGGGAGAACAGAATAGGGGAAAACGGAAATGCGAAAAGGGAAAAAGGAAAGGGAAAGCATAAAAAGGAAAGGGAAAAGGAAAAGGAGAGGGAAAGAAAGAAAAGGGGAAAGGGGGAAATAATAAGAGAAACGAAAAAAGGGAAAGAGGAAAAAGGCAAGAAAAAAGAGGGAAAGAAAAAGTGACAAAAAAACAAAATGCAAAAGAAAAATAGAAAAAAGTAAAGAGAAAAGGGAGAAGAAAAATGGAAAGGATAAGAAATAAAAGGGAGAAGAGGATAGGGGAGAACGGAAATGCGAAAAGGGAAAAGGAAAAGGAAAAGGGAAAAGGAAAAGGGAAAGCAGAAAAAAAGGGGAAAAGGAAGATAAATGAAAAAAGGAAAGGGGAAAAGGGAAAATAAGATAGGAAAAAGGGAAAGAAAAAAAGGGAAAGGAGAAAAGAGAAAGAGGATTACACGGCTACATGAGATTACACAAGATTACTTGGGATTACAACAGATTTCATGGAATTGCAGGAGAAAACATGCGATTAAACAAAATTAGACAAGATTACATAGGATTGCATGAGGTTATGCTAGATCACACAGAATTATAATTAAGAAAAGTAATTTAAAATTTTGTTTTTTTTGTTTTTTGGATGCTAACTAAAACTCTTCAATTACTTTTTCCTTTTCTTATTCCAACCTACTTCACACTATTCCACCTTCACCCCTCATTTCCCTCTCTTAAAAAGTTTTTTTTCCTTTTATCCTTTCTTCACTTCTACTTATTTCCCCATTTTTCCCTCTTTTCTCTGTTTCCCCTTTTCCTCTCTTTCCCTCCTCTTCTTTTTTTCGCTTGAATTCAAATAGAATTAATGGAACCTAATAAGAAAAACCTACTATTTGTCGTTGAAAATTAATTTTTCCAACTTAAAGTGTAACTAATCCAGTTTTTATTGTGAATGAATCCTTTCTAATTTACAATTCAAGAATTTTTCAGTGAAAAGGCATTTTTGCTTCGTTATAAACTCAACTACTTTATTAAAAGTTAAACCACTTTAAAAACATTTCATATAATTGATTTAAAATTTTACTATTTTGTTGATTATTGGGTTTTTTTGCGAACTAATTTTTTCAACTTGAATCTTTTGACTAATTTCATTTTTTGATAAAAATTGATCATTTTGAGATGAAAATTTAGCTATGTTGTTAGAAATTTAGCTATTTTGTTGAAAATCCATTTTTGAACGGCAGATTTACTCATTTTGTTTTGTTTCAAAATTGATCGCTTTCAGATCAAACTTGAACTATTTGATTGAAAATTAAGTTTTTTTTAATTGAAAATTCGTCTTTTTAAGTTAAAAATTCTATTATTTTTATTTAAAAAATTTAACTATCTGGTTCAACATTTAACTGTTTTGTTAAAAAAAAAAATTGGGGTTGAAAATTCATTTTTGAACGGCAGATTTGCTTATTTCGGTTTGTTTCAAAATTGATTGCTTTTAGATTAAACTTTAACTATGTGATTGAAAATCAAATTTTTTAAATTGAAAATTCGTCTTTTCGGGTTGAAAGTTATATTATATTGGCAAACAATTCAACAATTATGTTCAAAACTTAACTATTGTAGTAAAAAAAAAATTTTGGGGTTGAAAATCCATTTTTTTAACGGCAAATTGACCTATTCTCGTTTTGTTTCAAAATTTATATTTTTTAATTTAGAATTCAATTATTTAGTTAAAAATTAATTTTTTCAATAGAAATTTATCCTTTTGGGTTCAAAATTCTGTTATTTTGGTTAAAAATTTAACCATTTGGTTGAAAATAAAAAAATTTTGTTGAAAATTTCCTTTTTTTTTGGTTGAAAATCCATTTTTGAACAGAAAATCACCTATTCTCATTTTGTTTTAAAATTAATCATTTTCAGTTTAAAATTCACCTATTTGGTAAAAAATTAATTTCTTGATTAAAAATTTATCTTTCTGGTTGAAAATTTTGTTATTATGGTAAAAAATTCAACTATTTGGTCTAAAATAAACTTTTTTAAAACAATTATATGTTTGGGTTGAAAATTCAAACGTTTTAGATTAAAAATTAAATTTTTTTTTATTTGAAACTTACATCCTCTTTGTTTATAATATCAACTATTATTATATTAATTGGACTTCTTTTAAAAAAATTCATTTTCTTCGTTGAAAATTCATGATAATAGTTGTAAATTAAATTATTTCTTCGAAAATGCATCTATTTTTGGTTGAAATTAAATTTTTTTGTTGAAAAACAATTGGTTGAAAAATCTATGTTTTTAGGTTGCAAATTTAAATATTTGGTAGCAAATTCAACTATTTAGTAAAAATTCATTTTTCTGGTTGAAGATTCTAGATTTTAATTAAAAGTGGTTAGGTTGAAAATTCAATTATCTTCTTAAAAATTCTTTTTTTTTTGGTTAACAATTAATTTTTTTGACAAAAAATTTAAGTATAATATTTTTGTTGACAATTTTCCTTTCTTACAACTAATCTTCTAGCTTAAAAATGTTTCTTTTTGGTAGATTTTTTTTTGTGTTGAAAATTAATTTTTTATCTGAAAATTCAGTTATTTGGTTGAAAATCATTATATTTTGTTATAAACTTACCCTTTTTGGTGAAAAATTATTCTTCCTGGTTCAAAACTTGTTTATTTTTTTTTGAAAATTTATTTAGTTTGTTCAAAGTTGAACTATATAATGAAAAATTAATTTGCAGTTAGAGATTCATTATTTTAGTGTTTAAATTTTTGGAAAAAAGCTAATTTTTTTAATTGAAAATTTAATTATCTTATTTTTGGTTAAAAATATATCTTTTATAGTTGGAAATTCAACTATGTGGTTAAAAATCTACCTTTTTTAGATGTAAATTCACCTGCTTCTCTAAAAATTTGTGTATTTTGTTAAAATTTTTTTTTTTAGAAGAAAATTAATATTTTAGTTCAAGATTTGTCCTTTTTTTTGTTAAAAATTTAAAATTTTAATTAAAAGTCCAAATACATAGTTTCAAATTAATTTATTTGGTTAAAAATTTGCCACATTCACTTGAAAGTTGAGCCATTTGGTTATTATAAATTCAACTGTTTAGTTGATATTTCATTTTTTAGTTGTTGCAAATTAAACTATTTAGATGAAAATAATATATTGTAGTATTGTTTCTCGGAAACTAAACCTTTTTGGTACAAAATTGTATTATTTGGAAAAAAATTTCGTTCCACTGGTTTAAAAATTTATTTTTTTTGGTAGAAAAGTTTTTGGTTGAAAATTCCTCTTTTTGGGTTAAATATTCAACTGTTTTCTAAAAGATTCATCTTCTTGGATTAAAGATTCAACTATCTGTTTAAAAATGCATCTCTTTGTGTTTAAAGTTTAATATTTCTTGTTTGAAAATTTTACCATGTCGTTAAAAATTCATTTTTGTAGTTTGAAAATTCAACTATTTGGTAACAAAATAAAAAAGCGTAATCTAAACTGAAAGAAAAATTTTACCACTCTCTTTGGTCAAATATTATTTGGTTTGTTAAAAATGCAGCTATTTGATAAAAAATTATCTCGATGGAAAATTCGCCTTTTTGGGTTTAGAAGACAAATATTTTTCAAAACATATTTCTTCTAAGCTTGTAACCTCTTTCTATGGAAATTCATTTCTTTTGGTAAAAAAATAATCTTGTTTAGATAAAAATTTCACTATTAAAAAAATACTCAAATTCAATTTAATATAGAACCTATAATTTAATTTCATGTTGAAGAACTTATTCCTCTATCATTCCCCTATTTTTGTGAAAAACCACCCTGTTTTTTCTATTTCGAAAGCTTGCACTTTGTGCTGTGTAGTCTGCTCACACGAAAAAAAAAGTAAAATAAATAAAAAAATAAAATAATAAAATTTAAAAAATGTAATATAATATATAAATATTCTATTATAAAAGTAAAGAGAATTCCAAAGATAAGGTTTTGACACATTAGCGAAAGGATTAACAAATAACATAAGAAATATAAAAATGTAATTTGTATACACATCAATTAATACTGTCAAAAGAAGCTTAGTGGAACTAATTTTTGGAATCGTGACATCAAGTTTCGGATTTATTACATTGCATGCAAGAGGGAAGATTCACAGAAACATTAAACGCTCCCCTACAAAAAAGAAACCCTTAAAAAGCACAGGGAAGGGCAAGTCACTGACCCAACTCAAAGGGGTGGTTATAGTTGGATAAAACATACAAAATCCTTGTAATTCAAATGTAAAACGAAAAATATTTAATTAATTTATAAAATTAAAAGGATTTTTTTTATGTAAGTAGGGCAATGAGGAGCAGCGCCGACCGGTGCGTAAGGGAAAAAAATTACCCGTTGATAAATCAATTTGTAGCCTGCACAATTCATCCCATCAATAAAAAAAAGTCATTTTTGGGATTAAAATTAACAAAGAATAGATGCTTTTTTGTTATGTTTAAAACAATTTTTATAAACAAATTCAAAGTTTAACGACTTTTTAATAAAGAGGCTTAATTTTTGTTTGCAGAATCAACTAAGGATGTTCTTTTGATGACTTTTTGCTATGATACTTTGTAAATTGGCAACAATTATTGATTAAATTATTAAAATTCCACGGAGATAATTTTTTTTAACAAAACGACGAATTTTCAACAAAGAAGATTAATTTTCTACCATGAAGATTAATTAATAATTATTTAATAAATATTGGAATTTTAAAACAAAAAATTGTATGCTATTACAACAAACAGAATTGAGTTTTTTAAACTAAATTTTTTATCTTCAAACAAAAAGTTAAATAGTTGATATTTGAATTAAGATTTTTAACCATAGAGATGAATTTAAAAAAAAAATTAAATTTTCAACAATGTGGTTGAATTTTTCAAAAAATAGTTAAATTTCATCCTACAAATATTAATTCTGAAACAAAAAATTGTATGCTTTTACCAATAACAGAATTAAGTTTTTAACACAAAATTTGTTTTTTTCAACAAAAAATTTAACAGTTAATTTTTTAAATTAAATTTTTATTCTTAAATAGATAAATTTTTAACAAAAAAAAAAGAATTTTCGAAAAAGAAAAATTATATATGAACAATGTAGTTCAATTTTTCACCAAATAGTTCAATTTGATCCTAGAAATATTAATTCTGAAACAAAACAACAATTTTTCAACCAAGAAGATTAATTTTCTACTAAGAAAAATAATTTTCTACGAAAGAGACGAATTCTCAACAAAAAACATAAGTTTTTAAATAAAAAGTTAAATTTTCTACCAATAAAATCAATTTTTAACCTAATAATTGAATTTTAAAACAAAAAATTGTATGCTTTTACCAAAAACAGAATTGAGTTTTCAACACAAAATTTTGTGTTTTTAACAAAAAATTAAACAGTTAATACATAATTACAAATTTTTTTTTGAATAATTAAATTTTCAACCAAAGAGATGAATTTTCAAAAAAGAAAAATCAAATTTTCAACAATGTAGTTGAATTTTTCACCAAATAGTTCAATTTCATCCTAAAAATATTAATTCTGAAACAAAACGACGAATTTTCAACCAAGAAGATAAATTTTCTACCAGAAAGATTAATTTTCTACTAAGAAGAGTAATTTTCTACCAAAAAATTAATTTTCTACCAAGAAGATTAATTTTCTACCAAGAAAAATAATTTTCTTTCAAAAAGACGAATTTTTAATAAAATACGTGAGTTTCTAAATACAGAGTCAAATTTTTTACAACAAAAATCAATTTTTAACTAAATATTCGAATTTTTAAACAAAAAATTGTATGCTTCTACCAAAAAACAGAATTGAGTTTTTAACACTAAATCATTTTATTTTCAACAAAAAATTAAATAGTTGATATTTGAATAAAAAAATTTTTTTTTAGATAGCTAAATTTTTAACCAGAGATGCATTTTCAAAAAAGAAGAATCAAATTTTCAACAATGTAGTTGAATTTTTTACCAAATAGTTCAGTTTCATCCTAAAAATATTAATTCTAAAACAAAACGACGAATTTTCAACCAAGAAGATGATTTTTCTACCAGAAAGATTAATTTTCTACTAAGAAGATTAATTTTCTACAAAATAATTAATTTTCTACCAAGAAGATTAATTTTCTATTAGGTAGAATAATTTTTTACCAAAAAGACGAATTCTCAACAAAATGCATAAGTTTTTGAATAAAGAGTTGAATTTTCTACCAAAAAAATCGATTTTCAAATAAATATTCGAATTTTAAAACAAAAAATTGTATGCTTTTACCAAACACAGAATTAAGTTTTTAACACTAAATTTTTTATATTCAACAAAAAATTAAATAATTGATATTTCAATTGAGAAATTTTTTTTCAAAAATAGTTAAATTTTCAACCCCAGAGATAAATTTTCAAAAAAGAAAAATTAAATTTTTAACAATGTAGTTTAACTTTTCACCAAATACATGAATTTCATCTTACAAATATTAATTCTGAAACAAAAAGATGAATTTTCAACCAAGAAGATTAATTTTCTACCAGAAAGAATAATTTTTTACTAAGAAGATTAATTTCTTACCAAAAAATTAATTTCCTACCAAGAAGAATTATTTCCTACCACGAACATAAATTTTCTACCAAGAAAATTAATCTTCTACCAAGAAAAATAATTTCCACTAAAAAAGACGAATTCTGAACAAAATACATGAGTTTTTGAATAAAGAGTTTAAGTTTCTACCAAAAAAATCAATTTTCAACTAAATATTCGAATTTTAAAACAAAAAATTGTATGCTCTTACTAAAAACAGAATTGAGTTTTTAACACATAATTTTTTATTATTAACAAAAAATTAAATTTTCAACAATGTAGTTGAATTATTCACAAATTAGTTGAATTTCATTCTACAAATATTAATTCTAAAACAAAACAATACATTTTCAACCAAGAAGATTAATTTTCTACCAAGAATTTAATTTTCTACCACGAGCATTAATTTTCTACCAAGAAGATTAATTTTTTACCAAAAAAATTCATTTCCTACCAAGAAGATTAATTTTCCACAATGAAAAATAATTTTCTGCCAAAAAGACAAATTCCCAACAAAATACATGAGATTTCAAATAAAGAGTTAATTTTCTATCAAAAAAATCAATTTTCAATTAAATATTAGAATTTTAAAACAAAAAATTGTATGCTTTTACCAAAAACAGAATTGAGTTTTTAACACTAAATTTTTTATTTTCAACAATAAATTAAATAGTTGATTTTCGCACTAAAAAAAATTTAAAAACGCAGTTGAATTTTCAACCAAATAGATGAATCATCAGAACGGAAAAATTAAATTTTCCACAACATATTAGAATTTTTGACCAAATAGTTGAATTTCATCATACAAATATTAATTCTGAAACAAAATGACGAATTTTTAACCAAGAAGATTAATCTTCTACCAGAAAGATTAATTTCCTACTAAGAAAAATAATTTTCACCAAAAAGACGAATTCTTAACAAAGTACATGAGTTTTTCAATAAAGAGATGAATTTTCTACCAAAAAAATCAATTTTTAACTAAATATTCGAATTTTCAAACAAAAAATTGTATGCTTTTATTAGAAACAGAATTAAGTTTTTAGAACTAAATTCTTTATTTTCAAACAAAAAATTAAAGAGTTGATATTTCAATTAAAATTTTTTTTTAAAATAATTAAATTCCTAAACAGAAAGATCAATTTCTGGACAAGAAAAATGAAATTTTCAACAATGCAGTTGATTTTTAACCAAATAGTTGAATTTATCCTACCAATATCAATTCTGAAACAAAACGACAAATTTTCAACCAAAAAGATTAATTTTTTACCAGAAAGATTAATTTTCTACTACAAAGTTTAATTTCCTACCAAAAAATTAATTTTCTACAAAGAAGATTAATTTCCTACCAAAAAAATTAATTTTCTACAAAGAAGATTAATTTCCTACCACGAACATTAATTTTCTACCAAGAAGATTAATTTTCTACCAGAAAAATAAATTTTCTACTAAGAAGATTAATTTTACATCAAAAAAATTAATTTTTTGCAAAGAAGATTAATTTTCTACCATCAACATTAATTTTCTACCAAGAAGATTTATTTTCTACCAGAAAAATCAATTTTCTACTAAGAAGATTAATTTTCTACCAAGAAAAATAATTTTCTACCAAAAAGACGAATTTTCAACAAAATACATCAGTTTTTCGATAAAGAGTTAAATTTTTAACCTCAAAAATTATTTCAACTAAATATTCGAATTTTTAAACAAAAAATTGTATGCTTTTATTATATACAGAATTGAGTTTTTAACACTTAATTTTTTACTTTCAACAAAAAATTAAATAGTTGATATTTAAATTAAGAAATTTTTTTTTAATAGTTAAATTTTCAACCAAAAAGATGCATTTTCGAAAAAAAAGAATCAAATTTTCAACAATGTAGTTGAATTTTTCACCAAATAGTTGAATTCCCACCTACAAATATCAATTCTGAAATAAAAAAACGAATTTTTAACCAAGAAGATTAATTTTTCTACCAGAAAGATTAATTTTCTACTACGAAGATTAATTTTCTACCAAAAAAATTAATTTTCTACAAAGAAGATTAATTTTCTACCACGAACATTAATTTTCTACCAAGAAGATTAATTTTCTACCAAGAAAAATAATTTTCTACCAAAAAGACGAATTCTCAACAAAATACATGAGTTTTTAAATAAAGAGTGTAATTTTCTACTAAAAAAATTAATTTTCAAATAAATATTCGAAATTCAAAACAAAAATTGTATGCTTATACCAAAAACAGAATTAAGTCTTTAACACTAAATTTTTCATGTTCAAAAAAAAATTAAATAGTTGATATTTGAATTAAAATTTTTTTTAATAGTTAAATTTTAAACCAAAGAGATAAATTTTTAAAAAAGAAAAATAAAATTTTTAACAATATAGTTGAATTTTTCACCAAATAATTGAATTACATCCTACAAATATTAATTCTGAAACAAAACGACGAATTTTCATGTAAGAAGATTAATTTTCTACCAAAAAGATTAATTTTTCACTAAGAAGATTAATTTTCTACTAAAAAATTAATTTTCTAACAAAAAGATCAATTTTCTACTACCAACATTAATTTTCTACCAAAAAAAAAATTAATTTCCAACCAAGAAGATTAATTTTCTTCCAAGAAAAATAGTTTTCTACCGAAGAGACGATTTATTAACAAAATACATGAGTTTTTAAATAAAGAGTTAAATTCTTACAAAAAAAAAACAATTTTCAACTAAATATTCATATTTTAAAACAAAAAATTGTATGTTTTTACCAAAAACAGAATTAAGTTTTTAACACTAAGTTTTTTATTTTTAACAAAAAATTGAATAGTTGATATTTAAAATTAAAAAATTTTTCCTCAAATAGTTAAATTTCAAACCAAAGAGATGAATTTTCGAAAAAGAAAAATTAAATTTTCAACAATGTGGTCGAATTTTTTACCAAATAGTTGAATTTCATTCTGCAAATATTAATTCTGAAAGAAAACGACGAATTTTCAACCGAGAAGATTAATTTTCTACCAGAAAGATTGATTTTCTGCTAAAAAGATTAATTTTCTACCAAAAAAATTAATTTTCTACCCAGAAGATTAATTTTCTACCAGGAACATTAATTTTCTACTAAGAAGATTAATTATCTACCAAGAAAAATAATTTTCTACCAAAAAGACGAATAAAAAAAAAAATACATGAGTTTTTAAATAAAACGTTGAATTTTCTACCAAAAAAATCAATTTTCAAATAAATATTCGAAATTTGAAACAAAAATTGTATGCTTTTACTAAAAACAGAATTGAGTTTCTAACACTAAATTTTTTATTTTCAAAAAAAAATTAAATAGTTGATATTTGAATTAAAAATTTTATTGAATTTTAAAAAGAAATAAGGATTTCTCAGTCAAGCAAAAAAAAACTCACTAAACTTATTTAACTTTTGAGCCAAAATATGATTTTTTTAATAGTTGCATTTTCAGATCAATAATATAAATTTTAACCGAAAAGATTAATTTTCTACTAATAAAGGCGAGTTTCTTATTGACCAATAACAATTTTAATTAAAAATAGTTCAATTTTTAACTAAAGCGTGAAACCTTTTAACAAAAAAATTTATTTTAAACAAAGAGTTTCAATTCTTTCCTAAGCATTTGAATTTAAAATTGAGAAAAATTAAATTCTGTTTAAGAGATCGTCCACATCGTGCCCAAGTAATGTATTTGTTAAAAAAAAAACAGAACATTTATCATCAAATTATGAATTTTGCTGAAATAATCATGAGGTTACTATTTAAAAAAAAGTGACATCGAAAAAACTAATTTTTCCGTCGACAAATGACTGAATAAGATATTTGTTTATTCAATTTTTTCATAATATTAACAACGATTATCTCAGGAGAATTTTTCTTTATTTTAATATGGTTTTCATCCAAATTTCTTGCAATATAACAAAAAAAAAAACGTAAAATTATTAAAAGTTATAGAAAAAATATTTTCGAAAAATGATTTGTTTATAAATTTTTTTGTTTATCGTATCAGTATGAAAAATAATTATCTGATGCAATTTTATAAAACGTAGGCCATTACAACAATTTTTCTATTACTGACAAGCACTGGGAACCTAAAACAGAAAAAATTGCCATTTTTTTGTCATATTTGTTTATTTATTAATAATTGTAAAACTGAATAAAAAATCAGGCTCAGCAACTTAAAAATTAAATTTTTTGGTTGAAAATTAAATGATTTTGTTCAAAAATCGAACTTTTTTGCTAGAAAAATCCAAGCTTTTGGATAAAAATAAACTATTGTTGAAAATCCATATTTTCTTGACGAAAATTGAACAATTTTGTCGAAAGCTCGTCTTTTTGGCTTGAAAATTAAACAATTTGGTTTAATTTTTTTCTTTCTTGAATGAAAAATCCTTCATGATTAAAAATTTAACATTTTTGATAGAAAAGCGCATTTATTTTTTTTAAATTTAATTACTTGGTTAAAAATTTATTTTGTTAAAAATGCTGTAAGTGTTAGAAACTTAAACAGTTTTATTATTTTTATAAAAAATTTGTCTTTATTTCTAGAAAATTATTCTTCTTATTTAAAAATTGATCTTTTTTGGTTGCAAATCAAACTACTTGAAATGTTAAAAATTAAAACACTTTTGATTTAAGTTGAAAATTTATCTTTATTTCAAGAAAATTTATATATTTTATAATTAATTAGTCTTTTTTGGTCAAATTAAACTGTTTCCCATTGAGAGTTAACATTTTTTTGTGGTTGAAAATTAAAGCAGTTTGTTAAAAATGATATTTCTTTGGTCACAAAGTTATTTATTTATTTAAAAATGCATTTTTTCCAAATTAATCTCCTGGGTTAAAAAATCCTCTTTTTGGTCAAAAGGTAAGTCATGTTATTAAAAATGAAATATATTTACTTGAAGCATAAGAAATTTAAAAAATTTAAATTTGGTTGAAAATTGATCTCTTGAAGTTGCAAATGTATGTGATATCTTACTTTTTTTCAATCAACTCTTTTTTATTATTAATTAACATATTTTTTTGCTGAAAATTTAACTATACGGTAGAATATGAATTACTTTGTTTACATTTTTTTTTTGATAGTTAAAGATTCGTCATTTTAGATCAAAGTTTATCTTTTTGATAGAAATTTTATCTCTGGTTAAAAATGCAAATATTCATGGTTAAAAATGTAATTATTTTGTTTGAAATTTATCAATTTGGTTGTAAATTTATATTTTTGGTTGAATGTTGATCTGCCTAGTAGAAAGTTGAACTATTTTCTTAAAAATTTATTTTTTCGGTTGTTGATTCATTATTTTAGTTAAAGATTCACCTCCTAGGTTAAAAATTAATTAATTTTGTCAAAAATTCGTTTTTGCTTCCTCATAGAGGAAGCTTTGTGATGGTAACTTTTTTCATTACTATAATTTAAAGTTGATGCAAAAACATAAAAGATTTCTTGTTTCAATAGGAATCGCTTGACCTATATATTTTATCAAAGAGTAAGGAATTTATGTTCATTTACACTATATCAAAAATCGATTTTCATAGTAAAAATTTCCTTATTCTCACAATTTGAAGTTGATGTAAGAATAGAAAAGATGTGCTAATTCGAGACTAATCGGCTGACCTATAATATTGATACCTTTTATTGAAGAGTAAGGAAAACATAGAAAAGCATAATATTTTCAAAAACTGTTTTTTATAGTACAACTTTTTTTTTTTTACAATTTAAAATTTATGCAAGAACGAAAAAGATTCCTTGATTAGAGAAAAACCGATTGACCTATAATATTAATACACTTTTTTTAAGAGTAAGGAAGTTAAGCTCATTCGTAATATTTAAAACATCTGTTTGAAGCAGAAAAAAATTTTTTATTAACATAAATCAAAGTTTATGCATGAATGAAAAAGGCATTTTGACAATAAATTTTTTAATAAAATAACTCTGACAATTTTTGTAAAAAAATCATGAAGCTGGCAAAGGGATAGGGTATGGAAGAAATCCGGCTTCTTTTTCCCAGCTCGAAAAATTACCATTTCAAATACAAAATTTGATTCGCCTGAGTTGTTATTGTATTAGAAGAAAATTTTATATTATTTTGTCATTTTGCATTCCTCGTAAGCTTTCATTTTTTATTTAATCAAAATGAAAACTTTACTCTGTTTATTATTTAAAAAATCACTAATGTCCCTCTATAAGGAAGCAAAAACATTTGCTAACGGAAGCAAAGTGTTCGTGAAATGAGCACCGCATAAATATAAATAAAGTGCAAACACTCGAGATCGAATTCACAGATAGTTTCTTAATTCAAACTATTCTATTTCTGATTTGCTGATGTTAATGGATGTTGACTAGGTAAAAACTGATTCAAATTATGCTCGATTTTGTTGGTATACTGTTCCTATTTTGTTCCATTGTTGAATCTTCTTCAACTATGATTAGCCGATGTTAATTGGTAATATAAAGGTAAGAATATAATTAGAAGATATTGTATTTCATTGATATACTGGTCCATTTTTGTTCCAATTTTGTATCTTCTTCCAAATGCGTTGTATGATTAGCTGATGTTAATTGATGTTGACTAGGTAAAAACTGATTCAAATTATGCTCGATTTTGTTGGTATACTGTTCCTATTTTGTTCCATTGTTGAATCTTCTTCAACTATGATTAGCCGATGTTAATTGGTAATATAAAGGTAAGAATATAATTAGAAGATATTGTATTTCATTGATATACTGGTCCATTTTTGTTCCAATTTTGTATCTTCTTCCAAATGCGTTG